>JAEIHY010012119.1:0-19423 GCA_018904565.1 Drosophila tsacasi
TCAATAAAAACGTTTAAAATGAAACGCTTTATTTTGGTACAGGGTATATAACAGTCTTTCCCGAACGACTGTAGCTTTCTTACTTGTTTTTTAATAGAGACAGATTTATTCAATAGATACTATTTTTTAAAGACTACTGAGTATTTACACATTTGAATTCTAGACTCAATATGAGTAACCTTTATATTCAAATATTCCTGGTTTTCTAAATCAAAATCTATTTAAATGTATTAAACTGGCTCCAAATATAATCTCTTATTCGAAACACAATTAACTCTTACACAATTGTTAAATATTTCAAACTTTACGCAATTTCTCACACAAATAATGGACTTCCCAGCGTATTTATGCTTTCGGTTTGGAAGTACATTTTTCCAGATTTCTTATTTAAACTCCTCCTTTGCATTGGGGTCCGTAAAGCATTGAAGATTCGCTGTTTGTAGAAGATTTCTCGTCGAGCCTGGAAAGCAATTAAACGACGACGTTGTCTGGATGCCGCCGCCGCCGCTGCTGGATGCCAGGAAATGCTCATTTAGCAGTGGGAGGTGGTGGCCAAGTGGAGCGGGGATTCCCCTGTAATTGCTCTGGCGACGCGACACTAAATCAGTCCAAAGCAGACATTGGCTAATTACAGTCGGCCAGCAATGGCAGGAACAACAACCGCGACAACTTGACACACTTTGCTAAATCGCCTCGAATTTCCATTCAATTTTGTGTCATATGCCTTGTTCCGGACTCGCTTTGAAATCTTGCTGGGCGCATGATCGGGCCAGCGGAAGTTTATCAATTGAAAATTGCGTTGAATTTGGGTTTGGATTTCATTGAAAACTAGAGGGATGACAGACTGACACGAGCCAATGGGCGGGAGGTCTGGACTAGATTGTTAAAGAGGAAAGATACCTCGGATATAACAATATAAGCATAAATTTATTTAAGTCTATTTTCTCCCTCACCATTTTTTAATCAAATCGAGTAGCTTTTAGCGAGACAATTGCTGAGTTTGTGAATTGGCCACCGAAATGTGTTTACACACAAAGTCAAGAACCCCGCCTTGTCAATGGTTACCTAAAGAGGAGCGTCGCTTTTGGAAAACAATAACTTTTCGTGGAGGTAGCTAAATGGACCAAAAGCCCACGGAGCACACACAAAACACATTTTATTTGGGCAGTCATTCAGTTCAGTCGCGGCAGAGTCTTGAGGCGGAAACTGGTACTGGTAGGTCTCCCGGGCCCCCAAAAGAGGCTCCGCAAATTCCACTCGAGATCGCTCAATGGCCGCGCACGCGCACTCCAGATCATCAACTTGGATGTGAAAAATATTGTCAAGTGAAATTCGGTTGTACACAGTTTGGGAATGTTTCCGAGACGAGGGCCTTTATGGGGCTGGTGTTTGACAGTTGCACGGAAGGCCCGCTGAGGTTATGATGTATGGTGTGTATGCTTGAGGTCTTAAGTATTTCCTAAGTCATGTTTATAAGTCTCAACATGCCATTCACTCAATCAGTCGGAGTCGGGGATGGAGCCAAAGAAGTCATTCAATAAAAAGTGGGACAATTGCGACCAGATCGGCAGCAGATCTTTTTACTTGATTTTTGTCTTTCGCTTAAGTTTTGACTGCTTTTTTTTTCTTTTTTCGAAGATTTTTCATGAGTTTGTGAAAGGCTTCTTGAGGGTTCCTCAACTCAGCAACCTGCTGGCAAATATTACGAAGGCAGTTTGCTGAATTTGCTAGGTTTTCGGGCACACTTGCAGAAAAAATATTAGTATAAATATTAAATTAAATATTAATTATGCTAAGGCTGCCCCTTGCCTGCTTTAAAAATATATATCATTCGAAAAAAAAAGATAAGTCCTATATGGTACATGCATAACACAAAATATCGTACCATTTTAACTTATTTTTTTTATTTAAATATCCAGAACAAAATATTTCAACTGCAGTCACAGGGTTGGATCACATGTGTGCTGGTGCTGGTGCTTGGCAAGAAAAAAGGAAAAGCACCAGCAAGGCAAAAGATTAAAGCGAAACCAAAGCGAAGCGTAACGTATCGCCATCGCCATCGGCCGAGCGACAAGCGCGACAAGGTAATGTTCCCACGAAACAGGTTGTCCGCACTTCAGGCCACGACTCGAGTCGGACTCGGTCCGGGACTCGGATTCGGGGGAGTGGTGGCTGCGGCAGGGTACGGAATGGTGTGGAATGGTGTGCCTTGGACCGGCATGGCATGGGTGGAGGCAACAAGGAGGCCCAAAACCCAAGAGCCAAGACTCTGACGCATGCTGCTCCCCCGCCGCCGCCACCACACCTCGTCGTCATCGATGGTCGTCGATGGCTGCCTAATGTAAGCGGCGGCGCAGGCGCATGCCGACGTCAGCGTCGACGATTGCACACGAAAAATAAGTTTAAATATTTGTGGAGTTCTACTCTTCTAATTATATAACATTTTCCTAACATCGAAAATGGGATGTAACCTCAAGGCACTTGTTTTTAAATTTTAAAAATTATAATTCTTATGAGATCTCAAATTCCCTGCTCTTTTATATACTATTTTCTGCAAGTGTGCCCTGGTACGAATCGCACTCGTATTAGTTTGGACACCGACCTGGCCGAAGCGTGTAATTGTTAGCCAAGTTAGCGTTGGAACACCAGCGAAACAGAGGCAACGACAACCAGAACACCAGCCGTACATAACACCCAAATAAATCAAAAAACAAAGACAAAAATAAGATGAAAATAACAAAAAAAAGAAAAACTTTAATTCAATTCTGCGACTACACCCAGTCAGGTTACATTTTTACGTTAAGCGAGTTAAGAGCACCGCAGCCCAGGCTACGTTTATTTTTTGTTTCGATTTTTTTCTCGGTCACTTCGTATGTGTTTTTTATTCCCTCCCAGTTTGGCAGTCATAAGCCCGCATTATGCTCACTTAATTAATCGTAAGCCGCTTAGGAGGTAAAAAATATACGAGCATAAAACATGAAACACAATTTTTAATTGCTTTTTTTCGGGCTGCCGCCGCCAGAAGAATCTCCGCTGGCAAAGAAGGGCTCGGGATCGGGGATGAGTAAGCCGCTTTTGGGTGCTATAGACTCGTTCACGCCAGGCGGTTTTGAGGAAGGTTTTCTGGAAGTTGAGGAAACGTTGAACCCACGGAATTTTTGGCCATAGGAAGTGGCGAGAAGAAAGAGAAATCCCAACAATAATCCCAATTTCTCTAAAATCTAGCAATTTTTGATTTAAATTAAATTCTCAAATTAGGAAATTCATTTTCCAGCTTATATCTTGAAACGTCTGTGGAAATGCCCATATATATGTCATTCTTATCAATCCGGCACGAGCTCAGCGCCCATTCACATTTCTGTTGCCGGCTCGACCTTATCGCGTCGGGTTCAGCCCTGAGCTCTCCATGCGGAACCGAGAGCCAGTCACTGGCTCTATCTAGACTCCCCAGAAACGGGCGTATTACGACCAAAATGAGATCTAAAGTAGGGCCAGCTCGTGCCAAAAGCGTGCTCGAATGATGGAGGTATAGTGTTGCATCGGGTGGCCAGGGAACTCTGGGAACGCGGAAACTGCACTTACCGTCCAGCGAAACGTAAAAGGCAGCACAATGGCGCCCACTCCCGGATCGCTGAGCACGAAGCTGGAGCCGCCGAGTATCTTGGTGGTGGAGTTGCCGAATGAGCAGCCCGTGGATATGCTGGCACCCTGCTCCGTGGTTTGGTACTCCTTCAGGCACAGCCGGAATGCCGTTGTGCATGGTGAGCAGCCTGCAAAAGCGAGGGAATTTCGGTTATCATTTAGTTATATACAACATATTATATACAGTCATGTCAGAGATTGCATAATAATTATTTGGGTTTATTAACACATTCGCATACACAAAACATATATGCTGTGTGCGAATTTCATTGATAGTGGGAAAGAAGGACCTTGACCGTCTCTATTAGGGAAAGATAAACGTAATGAAAAGAGAAATTCCATAGAATTGTGTGGCACATACTTGCAAATAGAATAAGATAAACCTTAGTTTTTTTTTAGCAGGAAACTTTAAGGGTTCGGCTAGCTTGGAGATATTATCAATTTGCAAGGAATATTTTTGTAAGTAATAACATAAACTTGTAACGATCTCTTGAAAAGCTTATAAACGTTATCTGGAGAAGATAAAAGATAAGTAAACTCGTTTAAGAATGCGCAAATTAATATATTATTATAGCATTGATATTAATAATGATTTAAATTTTTTAAAATTATTACCAAAAAACATTTGAAAGTGCACAAACAAGCTTCTGAATTTCTCGATCATTGAATAATACTCATACAATTTTGGTCGTAATAATTTTCACTTTTCATTTTAAAGTAGCTTTATACTAATATAGTATTTTACAGGCCCCTGCTTTCTTCATAAAGAGGGCCCCACGAATCGTGTTAATATTTAAAGCCTGTCATTAACTCACCCATCGTCTTGGTGGCCCTTAATTCCGATGGCATGCCGCAGCAATAGCCGCTCAGCAGATGGCTGTTGGTGTTTGAGATTTCTAATATTTCCAGCTCGAAGTTGCCGGCTGCGGATATCTGTGGAAAGGAGGAGGAAACGGGGTTATCGATACAGAAAGTACATTGCGATCTTTTGCTAGACAAGCGGGCAGATCTCAAATCGTTCAAATCAATCACGGCTCGTAACGAAGTTCCCCTCAAAATAAAAGAGTGATCTTCCCCCACCAGGTCGCATTACTCCTACCCAAGCCTGAGCCAGATCCCCGTACCATTCCCATTCCCATTCCCATTCCCAATCCCATTCCCGTTCCCAACGAATAATATGCTCAACACTTTATGGATCTGATCGTTCGCCGGGCTGTAAAAGCTAATAAGCCACCTAGGGCGCTCTGATTGGGCTGCGGTAGAGGTTTTAATTAAAAACACAGAAATAGATGGATCGATACACGGGGAAACTCCGAAATAAACCCAAAGAAAGGAGCTGTTCGCTTGCCCGGGACTTGATAAATCTAACAGCAAATGAAACACGAAAATAATGAGCGCACAAAGCGCGCTCCTAACTATACCGTTTCGGCTCACTTAATCAAACGAGATATCCAGCGGCTTTCATATAATTTAGAATGCCTTTGTGAGCCAGCTGGAGAGCTGCAGGCTCGGGAGCCGGCAATCTGGAATCTGTGCTCCGAAGTGCCCACAAATCAAGAGCCTATCGATAGGAGCATTTGCCATAAAATTAATAACACATTAGATCGCCGTTCGCTCCACTGATAAATGGCGCATAAAGTTTAACTATTCTCCGCCAAATCGCGTATCATAACTTAGCCGGAGAGAGTCTGCAGAAGAAGCCCCCATCGTCTGCACCATCAACTTTGTATTTTAAAGGTTCATTACCAGTTCTATCCTGGCGAGCTTCCACTTTTCATGACTTCTTCGTGGAAATATGCTAATGAAAACTCTTGGCCGCCGACTCCTGCCTTTATGGTTTCATATTTCAGCAAATTTATTGGCATTGGCTCTGGTAGCTGGCAGTGTTGATAAGTTTATTAGAAATAAATTGCAATTTGGCCTTCTGGCCTAACGGGGCTGCACCTGCTCGGGCTGCTGGAAAGTCCACTAAAAACCGAGGAGTAAAACTAAAGCCAAAACCACATGCATTATCGACCATTGCCATAGATCAATCAAATGCTGGTCTCTCAGCCAGTTTCTCTTGGCGTTTTCTCGAGATTTCCTTTTGTTTGACTTTGGGCCGAGACTCGAGACTCGAGATGGGATTCTCGATCCGGAAACCTGTTTCGGAGGCTGTTTACTTATTTATTTATCACATATCTTCGGCTCTTGGTTCTCTGGCTGCAGCTGCATTGGCTCTGCATCCGTTAATATTCCGTACGAACTTTGACGTAATCCCCCGCCTGTCCCTCGATTAGATAAGCCCGATGAAATGCTTAAGAAAATTAGTGCTGCGGCGCCAACTTAACAAAGTCGACACACAGACACTCGAAGGGAGTTAATGTACAATTAAGTTTTAATTAAGCCGCTTCGTGGGAGCTCCTTTCGTAATAATGCCGCTTTTGCCTTTTTCGCAGTCAGTTTAATACGCAGCTTATGATCAATAAATGTCAGAGATCCTCGTCGTCCTCAACTGGGTTAATTCCAGCGGAGACCATGTGAACCGAGTCGATGCGATCGCCGCCTGAGATTTCCCTGGAAGTTAACCATAAATCGACGACGGACGCCACAAAATATTTAACTTTTTATTTACTTCATTAACAACTAAATAGTTGCATCCATTTAGGCTGCCGGCCACTTTTATCGCCTCGAATAACCTAAATCAATGCAATCCCCGGTCCGGCCTGGGTCCAAGTCAGATAAATGTGTGTAATCAATTTGATGGCTCTACCGGGGTCTTGGAACTGCTGGGATTCTCTCGCTGTGGATTCTAATGTCTGCCTCTTGAGTTGGCCGGCGTATTAATCAAATTGTTGTTTGTTTCCCCTCCGAGAACTCCCTCTAACTTCTCCGCGCAGCGATTAATTTTTATATGTTTTTGAACCGTTGGCTACCTCTCCGCCTGTTTAATTGCCGCTCGAGTCATCTCTTACCATTTCCCACTCCCCAGTTTCCCCATCTCTATCTCCATCTCTATTCTGGCATCTCAATACATGTTTAGGCACTTTGTGTAACACTTTATGACGGGGCTACACCCCGAAAACTAACATTGAAAAAGTCCCAAAACTCCCGACTAACGTTGCCATGAGGGAACGATTTCGTGGAGATGGTTTCTGGAGACAGTTGGGATCACTTTCAAGGGGGCTACGAGGATGAGATCCTGTTAAGCCTGGTACGAGGGAGTTCATGCTTTTTATATATTACTTTGTGAACGAGAATGGCTTCATTTTTAAGCCCAGTTTAATGTTGTAGAGTTGGAAAATATTTTTACTAAGGAACTTGCCAGGAAAAGGATGTCCAATTATATATAAAAGGTTTAGCTCTTTGATTCACTAAACTATAATTAAAAGCAGGCTAATCTTCTTTAGGAAATGAGTGCATACATTTTTAAATTAAGTATTTTATTAAGTTCCTATTTCTTTCTTTAAAAAATTTTACGAATCGTGTTTTCTTTACAATATACAGTCAAGTTCAAGTTAAATTTCAGAAAACTTGCATTCATATTTTTTTATATTATTATGGCTTCCCAGAACTTGGCTAATAGTTTATTTACTGTCCTTAAAATCGTAGCCTGTGTAAAAAGATCCCCTTAAACTTCACCCTCCCGTCTGCAAAAGTTAATAAATCACTCAAAAATAAACCCAAAATCATCATTATTTACGTCCCCCATTGAGACTTGTTGGCCTTTAGCCTTCGCCAATTCTCTTGGGTTGAATCAACTTTAATATTTTTTCCACCGTCTACATTCTACTCTTTTTTGTGGGAAGACACTACACCCGCATGTATTTGGATCTGGGGCTTTTCGCCTTCTTTTATATTGGGTTTCGCTTACCTTATGGACTAACAGTATTAAAATTAAAGCAATTAAGTTGCAGGCAGACTTTAATGATCGGCAATCGACAATCGGCTGGAGGAGAATCCGGGGCCTCAGGCGCTGTCTCTTTGTCGCCGCCTTTGTAGACATTCTCAGGCTGTCTTCGGATGCTGTTTCTTCGCCCGATTCCGACGTTGATTTTCGCCGAAAATGTTTCCTAAACATTGTGTACATTCTGTGGGCGTTGCGATGATGCTGGTGGGTGCTTTGCGATCTTCTCTGGATCTGGCTGGGGTTTTGGTCGCTGTGTTGGGTTCACTTTGGGCTCGGTTCGGTGGTCAAATGATCTATCGGCGATATTTAATTAGCCCATGTATGCAGATTTCTGGCCCTTGTTTAGTTCGCTTTTCTCTGGGGAAGTCACTCGCTGTATTCCGGTTTCTCTATCATTTTTTCTCCACTCTGTAACGGGCTCCGTTCGTATTTGTTTTTGTTTCTGTGTTTTGTTTTTTTTAATGTTGTTATCACAAATTTATTTATTACTTATAGGGGGCTTTGTTTTGCCTTGTTTTTCATACTTAACACTTCCACTTGATAGGCGATGGCTGGCGGGGTTTGTAGCTATAACAATTGTCAAACGAAGTGGAATTGAAAACCGGGCTGTGGAAATCTATTTCATCTATTTCCCCAGAGCCATCATCAACGCTAATTGACACGCAGTGGCAAACCGCATCACCAGTAGCAACAAGTGGCAGCCACCGCAACAGCGTTTACTTTGCCCACCGCAAAGGCAGAGGCAACGTGCAGCAAAGGCAAAAGCAAATGCAAATGCAATTCAATTTATGTTAATTTAATGCCGTTGCAGTGGCAGCTTTGCCATGGAGCCGAAGCCATGTGTCTTTGGGCCACAGCAAACAATTTGCATCTTGTGCGCATATTAATTTACAGATATTTTCACTCCGGCAAACATTACTCATTCCCCCGGTCCACGACCGGGTGTTAATTGTCCATTTAATTAAGTAATTTGCTTGGAGCATGCCTCCTCCTTGCCGAACGGAAGTCGTTGACTTTGAATCGAGACTCAGATGTTGCATGTGGCATGGACCGGAAGTGGCTGCTGCGGCCGCAGCGGCCCGGTTTCCCCCCCGAAACTTTCACCCCCAAAGAGAGGGTGCTGCACTCTTTTTGCAATTTGCAAAATTATATACTCACTACCGGGAGAGACCTCGAACTGCGTAATGCCCTATCATCTCTGCGTTATTTCCCTAGACTTGCTGCTGCTCACTATGCCCAGATTTATCAGCTAATTGTATAAGCAGGAGCACTCTTGAGTGAAACGATCTGAATGAGCTGTGGACCATGATAATGCCGGGCTTATGCTGCCAAACTTATGGCCAAACGATTGAATGGATGTGTGTGGCAGAGCATGGCGCATTTCCCTCGCTCTCATGATCTAGAGTGGTTTCTACTTAGAACTGTTAATCCACGTTCCCGTACTGATTTCATTATATATCTCTATATGCTATCTCCGTTTTCTCTCCAAGCACTGAACAAAAAAAAAACAAGACCAGTAAACACTTGGAAACTAAAATCTACTGGATTTGCTGACTTGTATATGTATATATATATCACTTCCATGTTATTGAGAATGTGATTGGTTTTGTATTTATTTCATAATATTATATTAAAAAGGTTTCTATAAATATTCCTACTGAAAAATAATGTTATCTGGCGTATCTATTGTCATTTTAAGTAAATATTTTCTAATAAGTTTTTAAAACTTAATTTTTGTGTGCTGTAAAAATCCATCGTTAAGCTAAATGATTTTCTTGATTTTAAATGTTATTTAAATAATCTAACTAATTGTGTTTAGGGCATTCTTTGTATTGTTAATAATTCCATCTACTATAAGATTTTCCTACAGTGCCCTGCTTATTATTATTATATGTATTATCATCGTGCATTATGGGCTAGTTGGCTGTTTTCGCCCTCTCTTTCGCCGCGTTCTTTCACTCCGAATGTTTCAATTCCACTTCGTAGCTTTTGATTTGTGTGTGTTATCAATGGAGGCACAGGCACAGGCATAGGGAACATACATGTACTATATATGTATATTCGCATATTCACATTGTTTGCACTTTTACTTTTCCACTTGGATTAAACACAATTTTTCTTTGAGGCATTGTATGTCGATGTATTTATTTACGACCATTGTACGAGCATTTAATTGAAAGGTATTTCCGTTTTTCTTCACTCACACGATCTGGCAGAGGAAATTAAGCACACAATGTCGGCTGATTGTTGATCTTTTCATTTGCTGTGCTGTGCTGTGTACTTTTCATCCATCAACTTGATCATTTGTTGTAATCAGCGAACGATTAACATTTAACACTTTCACAATTTGCTTTTAAGTGGGGGGAGGAGGCACTCGGCATTGGGCATTGGGCACTAGGCACTTGGCACTATAATCCAGTTTGGGGGGGAGGAAGAGGTCACTCTCGTACCGTGGCTGGGAATTGTGTACTCATCACCGCTCGAAGCACGGCTCACGACTGAACGAACGCCGAACGTCGAATCCTGCGGCACTTCCAGCCCTCGAGCAGCATCCACGGGGCGGAGCAAGTCACGCGAGAGACGGCCGACGAAAATCGTGGTGGTGGTGCCTCAAGAGAGCCCCGAAAACTGTGACTGCGATGCTACTGCTACTGTGAATGCGACTTTCGACTGCGACTTCCGCTGGGTGCTGCGTACGCTTTAGGCTTCGACTAACGACTGATTGCCGCTGGGCACAGAAGTGGTGGCCGCGATCCCGGGCCGTGCTCTCTCGTGGATAACTGCGCTCTCTTCGGGGGGACCAGACCAGTTCTGTGCTCTTCGAGCGGCGCTCTTCAGCCGGCCGCTGATTGGTCGCACGCCGTGCCTTATAGCCGCCGGGTCCGGAATCTGTCTCGGATCGGATCGGATCGGACCACGACTTGTTAATGGAGTTGCTGGGGAATCGGGCCGGCTTCTGCTTTTGCTTCGGCTGCGGCTGCCACTGCTGCTGCACGCATTTTGGCCCGAAGCTATGCTGCCGTTTTTTACGATTCCAACTTAATTATGTTTATAAGTTCAGTCCAGTCCCGGGCCCAGTGCATTCTGTTCTCCGATTCCGGATCTAGGCCGCTGCAGTTGCTTTTTATGGCCAGTGCCAATGCCCCTAGGGGGGGCTGACAATTAACACCTGGAACCGGGCGAAGGCAAGCTGAAACCTGCAACCTGAAACCGGGAAGTGTAACTATAACTGGAGTTGGGCCCAACTCCCACAACGCTTTTGGGGTGGGAACTAGACTTCTGCTGGCCAATTATTAACTCCCGGAGACAGAGCGGCGACTTCCATCCAATTATCCGCAAGCCGAAAGTGTATAAATCAAATTTAAATGCAACTGGCCCTATCAGCGTGGCCAAAACAAAAGACTTAAGCAACAAACTTGGCAATTACATGCGGCCAACAAGCAGCGGCAGCATCTTTGTTGTTGCTGCTGTTGTTGTTAGCGGCTCATATTTCTTGAGGCGCATATCTAAATATCGAATCATGTTGCTGATTTGCCGCAGCTCCATTGTTGCAGCCGCAGCATCAGCAACAACTATAGCCACTGCAGTTGCTTTTTGTCTGCCCACATCCAGAGAAAGAAACCAGCCGAAAAAGGCCTGCAATTGTCCAAAAATATTTGCCTTAAAATGTTCGTCAAGAAACCTAATCATGTGCGGGTATATCATAAATGGCTTTAGTTTGTACATCTTAAAAGAAAGAAAGTTATTATTTATTTTGTAATTACAAATATTAAAATTTTTTTAATCAACTCCAATTTGCATAATATCCTAAGATGTTACCTCAAATGAATAAGCAGTTGGGAATTATAAGCCAACATTAAAGTTAAAAAAATCATATCTAAGCTATTAATGCATTAATTTCAATTAATTACTACTCTTAGCTATTTTTTCAACCGTTTCCAAATCAGCTAAATGAATTTTATATTTTAAAAATGTAAATTTTTTGTTGCACTTCTGACAATTATAATTTATAGCAAGGTTACAGCTTACAAAATTAAACAAAAAATTATTTTGGGGCCGGACTTGGTCAGATCGTTTTGGCTATTTATGCTGATTAAATGAAATACTACCTTTATATTTACAAACAAATTTATATCACTTTTGATTATCATTATCAAAAATGTGTAATTAAGGATCCCAGAATTTCTTAGGTTTCAATAACCCGCATTTTCTCAAGTGCATCTGCAACTGCAACAACACATAGTAAATCTCATTGTGCCGTTGTGACATGACTCTTGTTCGACAATAGATAAAACAAATTGACTTGGTATGTGCCCAAAATGTCTTCTCTAGGCTCTTGGTACGGGTGGTAGTATTTGGGTCTCGGTCCTCCTCTTTTGGTGGGCGTACTGGGCAGCGTCGTCGGAAGACCGCTCCGGCTCCTTTTCATCTTTTCTTATATTTTTTGTTGCTTGTGACTGTGACTGGAAAAGCTGCACTACAATGCCCATTATCAAGGTACATATCTGCGACAAGAGACCCAGAGCGGCAATTGTGCGGCTGCCACGGCTGCTGCCTCGGCCACGTTGTCCAAATATGTTGCAAGTTGGTGTTATTCTTCACACGGCATCATAAATTTCACGTATAATTGACGCTTTCAGTTATATCAAAATTGGCTAAAAGCCAGAGCAGCAACAGCTCTTGGCTGTGGCTTTGCGTTGGTGGCCAGCTCTGGGCTCTCCCCAGAGATATTATTTTGTGGCTTACATTGTCTCCGTCTTGATTTCGGCTAATAGCACACAACAAGCTTACCTGTCTCGTACAGGTGTCTTTTGTGTTGTGCGTTGGCGAACTCTCTCTGCCGCGGACACTTGTTCGCTTTTAATGGTATTTCTTTGTCGGAATTAGCTTTCGGAACAGCTGGACAAGTGGAGCATGGCAGTGGCATAAAATCAAACATATTGAGTAATCAAAATCGCCAGAAAACCCACCCTTACGGCCGAGTTCATTAAACAAACAGGCAAATATGTTGGCAATTTCAACCAGTTGGTTTTAAACCACTCAAGTTTTTTATGACAGATTTTTCAAGTTTTTCCTTTCCGCCTCCTCGTTGTTGTGCTGCTTTTTTTCTTATACAGTTTATTCTTCACTTCGGTGGCGGTTTGTGGTTAGTGGTTAGCTGCTACTCCGCCCTTAGCCGAATGGCGTTGGCCACGTTGCCTTAGGTTAGTTGTTTATGAACGCTTTTATTGGCACTGCCGGCTGCAGGCTGGGTCAAGAGATTTATGGCCCATATTTTTAGCAAGAACTTACGGGTACTTGAAGAAGTATTAGAGAGACAAAACAGTGGGAATTGGAATTGGAACTACTGCAACCTCCCCATTCAATCTCCCAAGTGTGTGGCAGTGTTTGCTTTAAAGATCTGCGAATGTTGTCTTAAATGACACTCGGGTCTATTAGGCTGAGTACTTTTAAGAGATGGAAAAATTTTTATATGGATGGGGGTGATAAAGGATAAAATTAAAGTATTGATTTTTGAAGCTTAGTAATTGAATAGATTAAATACCTTAAGATATAGGAAAACAGGGTTATAATTATTTAATAATCTTTCGGAAAACATCTTTTAACTCTAGGTAACCCTTAAAAAAGGGCTCTTACATATCTCCCTAGTTCCATCGAATGGTAACTGAGAACCCAACCTCATGTCATCATATTTGCAACTTGAATCTAAACTTTAGACCACTTTTCAACTGTTTGAACAACAGATTTATTCACTACCCATCCATCCATCCATCCATCAATGTGGCCATTTGACTTACCCCGCAATTTGCACCAGCTTTTACCCCAAAAAAAAAAGAATAATACAAAATTCAGGCACTTGTGAACCTCACACATGTTCGGCCATCAACCTCAGAGAAGCGACCGGGATATATATCCCTGGCATGCCTCATTTAACCGGAAATCCACCCCTAAACAAAATCCAATTGCAAAATCAGTAAGGCAAACATCGCGTCGAATTATGACACGAACAAAGGCGATTAATTAGCAGAGATTCGAGGGGTGGAAGGACACCATATAGGAGATAGGGAGATATATATGGATCGGGGAACCAGGGGGTGGGTTTACGCTTCGATTTGCGCCGATGCGACGCGAGCGAGTAATCGAGATGGTTGCGCGTGCTCATGTCTTCGAGAGAGCCCGGGCGGCAGGGGGTTGGGTTGGTAAAGACCAAGTTCACAGTCTCCTCACCGAGCCCATACTTTAACCCATACACGTGCATATGTCATTTTTATAGCGCTATACGTGTTTGCCATAAATCCATAACAATATGACAAGTACAAGTACTTTAGCGGCAGCCTCTCTCATGTGCAACATGTTTGCACGTTCACGCCACCGCCGGCAGACTGTAGACGGTACAGTAAAGACGCCCTGGACCGACTGCAACTCTCAGCTAGCAGCACCCAGCTTCCATCTCCATCTCGGATTTCCACTGGGACACCTTGCCTTCCACGGCGCGATTGCGATCGTTTTGCGGTCAGGATGATCTTCATGCCTTGCTCCTGATGTGTGCGCGATGCGGCTGCTATGTTACTTTAATACACTTTGAAAAACTTGTCCTTGCTTTGAATTAAAATTTTCAGTTTTTTCTGCAAACTGTTGTTGAATACGCCGGTTAAGCAATTCGAGACTGAGACTAGGTGTTTTTGGTGACACTTGTGCCTTTATAGTTAATATAGTTGCCTATTGATTCCGAAACATGTGAATGAAATTAATTCTGTTAGACAATTAAATATTCAATTCCATCTCTAAATATTTAAAAACATTCGTCTCAGTGCAATAGGAATATTTCGCGCTACTCGCCGCCGCCTGACATGATTTACATGAAGTGAAGACGCACGTTTTTATTACATTTTCGTGGCTGTAAGTGCACCCAAGGCAGGCCAGCAGACCAGGCAACCTCAGCCACCTAAGCCGCCACCTCCCCGGGCAACCACCTCGCGGGCAGCCGAAACACCCAACCCACCCCCAGCCACTGCACAATCAGCGGTTTGCCTTTGATTTGCGGCAAATGTTACGCCGAAAAGGCAACAGCTGTGCAAGAGGAGGGTTAAGCTCGCGAATCATTTATCATTTATTCTCGCTGTTACAATTTTCAAGTGTACACCGCACAGCCCCACTTGCCCGCAATTAAACAAACAATAAAACCTTTTCGAGAAGGATCTGGAACGGATCAACTGCATCATCATCGTCGCCGGGGTTGGACACTTGTCACTGTCCGGATAAATGTCGCGGTCCCGCGTTCCCAGCTTAAGTCGACGTTTTAATTTTAATTTCTACTCGTCGTGGGTTTCTGGAAAATTGAATACTTTATTCATGGGGAAGATCGTAATCCTCAAATAAGATTTGCTTTAGAGTAATCGCTTCATTTATAGAGGTTTCCCGGGCTTGTTAAGCTTCATTAGAGAGGGCGATATGTTACTAGGCCAGCAAGGTCTGTGTTTCCGTAGGAGCATTTGTTACCTGCCTAGGTGGTCGCTTTCCGAGTTCCCCCTCCCCTGAAGGCAATTCCCAGACCGAGACAAGAAATTTCAACTAATTAAAATACCTATAAACTCTGCATGTTGAGTCCTGTTCGGAGTTTCATTGGAAATTTCAAACCCGAACCGTTGAATCGTCGAATCGTCGGGATAAGCAACACGCCAACCCAACAAATGACCAAAAATCGAAAAAACCCAGAACCGAAAACGAGAGGCCCTTCGAACCGTCGGCCAAAGATGAATGGTTGTTGGCCCTCGGCAGCAGGGATGCCCACCTCGGCACCCCCGACCCAGGCTGGGGCCTAACTGACAGCAAACAGAAATCGACAGCCGTGCGGTGTTTACTACTCCAACAAGATCAGAAAAAAAAACGAAAAAAAAAACCTAAACAAAAATAAAACCAAAAACCGGACAGAAACGAAAATTCACTTCTGATCTCGCATTGGCAATGGAATGGAAGCTCTGGCCATCAGCTCAGCTCTCCCAGTCGAAATGGACAGCTGAAAAGGAGGCTGGAATTTCGGGCCGACTTTGCGGAGAGCTTAAGACTTTTAGCATTTTTAATTAGCGCGTTCTTTGTTTTCGGCTCGTTCGTGCTGGCCGTCGAACAAAATGAGAACAGATCGTACAAAACGAATTTTTATTTTATGCTTGTCGGGGCCTGCATGCTAATTCCCTACCAGAAGGAGAAACAACACCAAGGTAGTCCTCCTGAAGGACCAGAGGCGTGGCCACTGAAGCGAGCTCTAAAATACTTACCTATTTACTTATTATATTAACGAAACAACAAATTAATGAGATTGCACAGAAAATGAATTCATCTGAAGAGGCTTTAGCTCGTCATTGGAAACTTTATCGATAAAATGGCTACAGTGTCATAACCCCACAACTAGAGTTCTGCCTACGCCTCTGTATGATTTAAATGATGACCAAATATTAGCTCAAGAATTGACCTTGAACAAATGTTTTGCTGGTTGTAATTAGTCAGTTTTTTAACCAAATAATTTTCACCACTTTTCGAAATTTGAATTTTTAATTTAGAAACTTTTAGCCTCCTTGGCTAAATACGTAGTAAAAAAAGTAAAGAAAAGTGCTAAGCGAGGCTTTACTAATCTCTTGCATGGCTCCTGCCACTTTAATAACCGTTCCTTCACAGATACTTGAATAGACGCTTAAATTGTCTCTGGGTCTAGATCCAACCTTGGGTCCAGACTCTGCCAGTCCCAATCTATGGAGGAGCAGTAAATGCCAGCTGAGGATTTATAGAAAAGTACTTTGACCAATTACGCAGGCATCCTCCGGGATCCAGCAACGTTTGACAACGCATCGCATCGCGGAACCGAGGAGGACTAACATAAATATCAATTACGGGTCCATAAATTTGAAACCAATTAGCCAAACGAAATTGATAACAGTCGTTTGGCTTTGCGGCAATTTTCTCGAAACAATTTGCAGTGGCCGTGGAAAATAGTTTTCCCCGTCCCGACAATTGACGACTCGACGACTCTCGTCGCGGATGCAAACAACTTAATACAAATTGAAGGCTCAAAAGCCAAATGTTTAGTTCTCACATTAAATGTAAACGGCGGCAGCGCTCGAGGAGAAGATTGCGAGAGCCCCAAGTGCCAGGAGGTGACTCCCCGAGCGAAGACAGCGGCAGCGAGCACTACTTAACTTTTCGACACCCAATGAAATTTTCGCACATTACTGCCAAAAGTATCTAGATGCAGAAATATCTGCCGAGTCTGCAGCCTCTCGCCCGGGTTGCATGAAACCCGAGGAGTCGAGCAGCCGACGACTCCATGCCAGGCTCATATCTGCATCTTCGCTGGTAGGCAAATGCAATTTATTATACGTCTGGGACCGGGGACCGAGACTGGAACCTGGAGCTGGAGGTGGACCCAGGCAGCAGAAGTAGCGGCAGATCAGATGAGATGGGTGGGGAGCCGGGAGAGTCCATCCTCCACACACGCAAACCTTTTGGCGTTTTTCTTATTAATACATTTTTAGCCCCCTTTGCAGGAGGTGGAGGAGGAGCCGGGAGCAGGGAGTACCCTCGCCGGAATCAGATAAAAAATGCTTCGCACACGATTAGGAATTTTTAATTAAAATATTTTGTACTGCTGTTTGTAGTTAATTTCGTACAAGACTCTCTCCGAGGCATACAAAGTGCCACCACGAGGAGGACGTAAGCACCTGCGCGCCGTGCCTGCGGCTGGCTGCTGTTGTATGCGTGTAGAACAGCACAAAGTACGCGATCCGATTGCCACAGTCGGAATTGGACTCGGATTTGGAGTTCAAGGAGGAGGCGCGGAGGCTGCAGAAGGAGCCGGAGCAGTCAGAAAGGGTGCCAAGCTGGCATAAAATCCTTGTGTATGTTGCCATTTCGCTTTCGTGCACAGTTCGCGGAGTCGCCGCAACCTGCCACTGCGGTGGCAGCATTGATGGGCGTATACATGCGATTCACTCCGTGCCTACCCCGTTTGGAGGCTACTCCTGGCCAGGCTGCATCGTTTAGCTTAACTCAACATATATTTTCAAAGCCGCAATCTCAGCGAGAAGCGGTAGAGGTGGGGGTGAAGACGGTGCGGGCGCATCGATGATATATTTAGTGGCAGGCAAAACGAATGACTTAGGCAACGAACTCGCGATTACGACACAGCATGAGGCATTGCTTATGTAGGGTCGGCTACACATACAGTGAATATTGGATAAGAAGGGATTATTGTTAAAGTAATTTAAATATTATATAGCACTAATAGTAAGCTGTTTTTAGGGGCTAAGGACTTATTTAAAACCCCTATGCTTATCTCCCTAATGCGCTTCCTTTTTTATTTAAAAATTCAGCTTCTCCTGTTTCCGATTTCTCATATTTTTCTTATGCTAATTTTTCGACTTCTGGTCTTGTTTTTTTCGTCCACCTGTTGGATCTTTCACTATATGGCCACTATATGAGAATTGGCTCTGCCATGCACGACTTTTTTTTTGCCAGCAGCTCGTCCTCTTTGCCGTATTTCTTCATCTCCTTTTTTTCGTTCGTTTTGTTTTGTTTTATTTCGTATATTTTACTCTGCGCAAATTGAAGATCGTGTTAAACGCTTAAGTTGTTTTTGCAGGCCCGAGGAGGGACCCGCGGTGTAAGGTATAAGGGCCAGGCCAGCCACAATGCATCATTAGCGTTGTGGCAAATGTGCTTTTTGTTGTTTTTTCCCTTTTTGCCACATCGAGACCGTTTTGTATCTCTTCGCGACTGCAACAAGTGCAAGAGGCCCAGTTCATTGCCTTCGTCGACTGATTATGGCCGGGCCGTAAATTATGACTAATTGATTAACAAATTCTTTAAGCGGCCAACAGGACCAACAGTGCCAGGACACGCACATGCCGCATAAATCAGGGAATCTGCATTCGAACTTTCCACTTGTCAACGCCGAACGCCCTTTTGTAGTGTATTCCATTCCCATTCCCGGCCAGCACCTGACTCACGTGCTCAGCATCCCAAAGCCAATAAGCCAGAGATTTAAAATCCTCACCTTGGGCAGCCTTTTGTTTGGCTTTGACTTTGGTTTTCCTCCAGTTGTGTGTACACAATATCACAAATATGAGCGGCAAACACTTGACGACAATTGTCAACGCCGCTTTAAATGCTAAAAATGTGTCAAATGCGTTTCTCTTTCGGGAGAAAAATGAGCTTCGTATAAAAAGCAAAGGGGTAAGGTGTAAATAAAATGTGAAATGTATCTACCTTTTGCGTGGCACGCACACATTTTGTAAATGAAGCAAACAAAATTCGAGGCGAAATAAGCAGCTAAATTTAACGTAAACGGGGGCGTTCGAGACACGAACGGGAGCGCGAATGAAGGGGGCCTTCTACGGGGGCGATATCTATATAAAGATATGCCTATAAATTTCTGTTTAAAGAGACATTCGACACTCGAGTTGATGGGTCGTGAGATATTTGCTTGCCTTGTGCAAAAACAAAAAGTGTTTGGGGGAAGTAATGAGTAATCTCTGGGCTGGCATGTGATTGATTATGTTAATTTGGGCTTAAGGCTTATTTGCGGATAAATATTTACTGTTTTCTTGAAGCTTTCTAATGCCCATAATGGGATTTAAGGTATGAAGTTAAAGGAAGCCCATGGCAATACCTATTTAAAGGCATTCATTGATGCTGATATTATATTCTATAAAATTGTTATTCTTATTTCAGAACCAATCCAAAAAGCGTTATATTTCTTTTCCACAATTTATATTTAAGCCCCCTATTTAACCTTCTCTTAGCTTTAAAAATTTATTGACATCCCACAAAAAAAACTACAACAAGTAAAAAAGCTACAGTCGTTCGTGAACGACTGTTATATACCCTGTACCAAAATAT
>JAEIHY010012121.1:0-19747 GCA_018904565.1 Drosophila tsacasi
AAAAAAAAAAAAAAAAAAACAACTAGAAATAACACCAAAAACAAAGACACAAATATTTTAACAATTTTACATCATAGGTTTTTCTGTTGTCCTTTCTCCTAATTATTAATTTGGAATTAATTTTAATTTATTTTTTGGGCAGCGTTAAGTTCAAAGCACAGGGGTTAAGGGCAATAAAACAACACCAAGTTAGAAAAAAATTGTATTAAGGATATAAGCATATGAAAATGTTCCTCTAGAACCAAGCTTACTCTTCTTCTACCTACATACATTTAACCCTTGTGTGGTTCAGACCGTCACCCTCACTTGACTCTGATTTGTGTGTGTGTGTGTGTGTGTCATCACACACATGCATATATTATTATATATACATATATATATCGAACGGAAAACGAACGGAGATTTAAAAAACTATTTACTATTAACAAAAAAAAAAAACAAAACAAAAACTATGTGAACTGCAGAAACCAACTTATACCATTTTTGCTGACTGTACTCCTTAGGCTTTTTACACCTTCTACCATTTTACTCGCAAATGGCAGACTATTTAACAGAAAGCGATAAGTAAACTTTAAGCATGCCACAACACTCAACTCGAAATTCGAAGCTCGAAGCTGGACACTTGCGGTTCGAAGCTCGAAACTTGAAACTCGAAATTCTCAGATATTATAAATATATTCAAATGTTTATTGTGGGTTCTTAGACAGCACCCTATACCTACATTTGACCCCATTATGATGGCATTATGTTTCTAGGCTTAGAATGGGAACGAATACTCCTAGATTCGTGGCACCCAAATTAGACACTCATTATCCCGTCTCACGCCCTTCGAATAACCCCTCCCGCCTGTGATAGTGTTAAATCGAATCGAAATCGATTCAATTGTTTTTCATTTTATTTTGTATGTTTTTTTGGTAACAATATTTTCGTAATAATCTTTTTCTTCGTTGGCGCGCGTCAGCGTGTTAATTACTTAATGAATTAATTTATAAAATATACAAATTAGCGTTTACAAGTATTATACAAATTTGGAAAATTTAACGAACGAAAGGATGATAGGAAAGAGTAATCCAATCAAAGACAATATATTCGTTTGTTGAGCAGGAGAACCCAGAGCCCCCAAAAAACCACACATATCTTTGTATCCGTTCATAATTATTTTCGTTTGTTTTTGATTTATTTTCCTTTCGCACAAAGGCTTTAAGCGATTGGTAGAAAGTGCAGCTAATTAGAGAAGACTCTACATGTTATCGATGTCATCGATTTATCGGCAGGACATTGATGTTTTTGCAGCTCTAGAAGAAACACTCATACATGCACCCATACACTGAGCGAAGTTCTGAACCAATTATACATGCAATAAAGCGTTATTAGGCATTCCAAACACTGTAACGGTAACTGTACCTTTAACGATAACTCATACGATAGATCAACTCTAAGGTATTTGATTTGGATTCGTTTTTTTCAAGCGATCTATCGATCCAGCGTCGTATATCGATTTTCGAAATGACAATATTTTATTGAATATTGGGCAATGCAAACACTGTGAAATATTCAATTGAATTTTTACCCATTGAGCAATCCCCCTAGAGAAATCCTGATTTTGTAACTTTTTTGCAAAAATGGTTTCATTTAACAATTTTATCTACACACCATTTTACGGCAAAAACAAAAACGAAGAAGTACCAAAAAAAAAAAAATACACGAAAAACGAAACGAAACTCTACAGATATTTTTATATATTTAACGAACGAAAGAAAGCGAGTATATCCCCTTATAAAAAACAAAATTGGTCCGAATTTTTTCAGGCAGCAAAACCAAAACCATGACAAATGAATTGTATTATCAAGGAACGATATATATATATATATACATAAATAGTGCGTGTAATAACTAGAATCACATAATTCCATCCACTTTTGATATTTAAACAAACCAAAAAAATAAAAAAACGAACAAGATAAAAAAACTATTTATTAACTAGACTAAGCCATCTTAAGTGTTTGAATGTTGTCTTAACAAATTAAATTATATATATATATAATAAATTAAGTGGCGTGCCATTCCTACAAAAGCAAAAACAAACACACACAATAAAGGAAGTAAAAGAGCTAGAAGAAGGTAGTAAAACATTTATTTCGTTGTGCTTTTTACACGTGAAATTTTGAGAATTCTTAGCAATTCCGATTCCGATTTCAATTCCAATTCCTATTGGGGTTCCCCTAAGTTTTCTATGGGCAATATGATGCCTCGTCCTTGATTGTCAAACATGTACTTTCTCCCTCCCCCAAGAGCGATAATGATGATGATGATGATGATCCTTCTGATCCTTATCCTGCGACACACAGGTGTGTGTTGGATATTTATTTGTACGTATAACTATGAAATATAGTGGCACCAAACACACACAAATATATATATATATGTGTAATATATAATTTATATATATATATATATATATATATATATAAATTGTCTTATTGTAGCAAATCCGTTATTTATATTTACACATAAAGAAAGAAATTGAAGAAAAACGAAAAAAAAAAACATATACCTATATAAGAATGCTTTAAATTATACTCAGAACAAGATATACAATATATACAATATATACACTCAACAATATATATTTACGGATAGAAAGTAAAACAAAACAAAATACCGATGTCAGTTAGGAACCTTTTTCTAGAATGTTATGTCTTCCCTTTGAATCAATTAAACGAAAACAACAAACGACAAGATGATAGAAACAATTGATCGAAAGAACCGCTTGACCAAAATAATAATTGATAGATAAATCAAAGCTTCGATAAAAAAAGAGTTAACTTTAGCACTGCAGCAGCCAAAACAAACACGACAAACAAAACCAAACAAAACAAAGCAGCAAGATACGGAAATAGGAGAAAATTCATATTGACAAACTACAATAAGAACGTTCTTTTACCTCCAGAAACTCACACAGAAGATCAGCCACAAGCCACCTGTTTCAGTCAGCCACAAATTTACCTAATTGAAAACTAGAAACTGGAACAACTAACTAACTGAACTTAAGAACCTTGAACTATATACATCTAGTTTGCAGCAGTCAACTTTACGTATCCGAGGACTTTACTATCTACATAAGCATCATCTGTGTTAATCATGCTCCTTATTTCCAACTGCTACTACATATGAACTATATATACATATATATATATATATACACACACCCTATAATACGGACCTTTAACAAGTATAATAAAAACAAGAACAAGAAGACAAACAAATGAAAATGAGGAAAAACGCAGACTACTCAGTGCAACAGATAAGACTAGAAATTGATTACCTGAACCTTGAGAACAAAAGCTTGAGTTTTATTTTACTTTACACAAAACGAACAAAACTAAAATATCGATGCAATAACAGCAATTGACGAACTCTCGAAATCGAAATCGACATACATATACATAAAGTAATTAAATAATCACTTTACCTATCAGCAAAAGTAAATTTGAAGAAAGAACCCTCACAAGAGAATCCTTGCCAGAAATAAAAACACTTATAAAAAACGCTCAAAACTTCCAATATATTTCTTTTCATTCAGATTCAGGGATAATATAGGAAGAGGAGTAATATGCAAAAACTATTAAAAAGGTGCTTTTCCGAATCCGATTTCGTAGAATCATGATATTATTGATCTTTTAGTCTGCATAACAAACTAAAACTCGGAAGGGATCTGGAGCGGAATTTCGAAATATATATTTCGGTTTTTCTGCAGCTTTTTAGGAATATCAGTCCGCTTTCTTCCTCCCTCCATCTTTTTTACATGGTTGTGAATGAAAAAAGCCATATAAAAATTAGACAAATTTCCCATAGATATCCTTTTTCTTTATCGTATTTATCTCAGCCAACTCGGTCGCACTCACCATACACACACACACGCTCGTTCGGTAGGAATTCGATTCGTGAACCCTTTGGCACTCGCATCTGACCCATGATCGTAATTGTAAAACACATTTAAACTATATATATATATATTGTCTATATATTTACAAGACAACAATAACCGAATTAAATTGAATTGTAGTGTTACCAAAACAACAAAACAAAAAAAAAGAAAAGGTAGTGTATACGCGACGCAAGACACGGATACGATGTCGATGTTGTACATACCTGTGCTCATTGGGTTCCACTTACGTGGCTTACGTGAAGCATAGCGGTAGAAATAAAATATTTAACATGAACCTGGTCGCAGCAGCATGCATGATCATGCGAAGTATCTCCGCTAAAGCGGTCACACTGGGCTGTGGCCAGCTTAAAACCTTAGCTAATTGTGTGTATTTACATATTAAAGTTTACAAGCAGCAGGCTCTCTTGCCCAGCGGTAGGAGAGTTTTATGTCCGGTAGAATTTTTGAAAGCGTTTTCGTACTTAAACCAAACACAAATTAAGGCCTAAATATACATGCATATATACATATATATATATATATATAATTTACAGCAAGCAACAACAATTACAAGTGTCTGTATTTTTTTTTACAAAAAAAAAGAAAAGAAAAAACAATTGCAATCAGGTACTGAAATCAAAATTTTTTTGTAAATAATACAAGTGGAAAGTAAACTTTTCGTCAAAACACTTAAATATAAAAATAAGTTTACATATATATTATGTGTGTGTGTGGTCAATAGATACAAGCGGAAGTGAAGTTGAGGATACTCGATCCTTATTCGTGCAAGCTTTGAGCTCATCAGTGTATTTCCGTAGCATACTTAGCGGGGCGAGCAGAAACTTCTTGGGTATTAAAATCGCGACACGAACAAGAAGAGCAACACTCATATTTAAATACGTACACCCATATACATACATATATACCAATCTAGTTGTAATCTCTATGACACTAAGTAGATGCAAAATCGGAAGTTAAACCGACGACGATCGACGGCGAAACGATAACAATTGTCCAGACGTTCAACGAAACCAAATGCAATATTAAATTATACAACAAACTAAAGTGCATACAAGCGAGTAATATAAAAAGGAAAACAAAACATATATAAAAATATTATATATATATACATATATTTTACAATTGATTTATATACATACACATGTATACATTATATAAGTAAATGCCGCATCATTTTCGCGTAATGTCTATTGAATTGTTTGTTAAACATTTTTTGAAACATTTTCTTTACTAAATAATAACAAGAAATGTGGATAAACCAAGCTCACAGAAAGTTACGCCAAAAACCGAACAAACAAACAAGAAATTTATATACATTTATCGAAGAAGATATATACAACAAACAAGAATAACTTTTAGTGATTAATATTGTAAGCAAAGACCAAAATGAAATATTGATTTTCGAAAATAAAAACGAAAAGAGAAACGTGGCATCAAACCAAGCTAAACACACCAACAAGGAAAATGGAAAATAGCCTTCAACTACATTACGACAAGTTTTTAACTCGAAACTCGATCTCTTTTACACTTTACGTAGTTTTTTTCTCTCTTTGATTTCGACTTGAAAAAATAACAAAGAATGATCGATTATGAATAATAAACTGCAACGAGTAACGAGAATATTTATACAAAACCAAAACAAAGGATTACAACAAGGAAATAAGAAACTAAAAATGCATAACGCTTCCGACAATAAGCTTTGGCCACACTATTGTAACGAAACTTTTTGAACAATTGGGGAGATATAAAAAATCGAAGGTAAAAATAACGGTAGGAGATGGTGGAGGATAGAGGATGGAGAAGGAATTTCTTGCGCTTAAAAGAATACGGAATTACCACGCCCAAAAAGCCACAAGATGATATGTAATTGCCCTATTTAGTCTATATACCTACTGCAGATATATACATACATATATATATATATATATACATATATAGAATATACCCATATACTTATGTAGTAGCCTTGTTCTACTGTATATTTTTAAACGGAGTTGTATTGCAGAATCAGAGTCAAAATCAGAATCAGAGTCAGAGTCAGAATCAGAGTCAGAATCAGAGACAGAGTCAGCAAAGCAAATGTATTTTCATGACACGCATTTGAAGCGAACATATCAAAACCGAATACCGACGAGAAAAACTCAGAAAGAGTACTGAATTATTTAGAAATTATCCAGTGCATGTTGTTCAGTTACTGTTAGAAAACTAATACGAGAAAATAACTACAAACATATTTGGAAGCTGGCGATATGTGGAACTGTCCTGTCTTGACTCCTATTTCAAACCATAAGAATATGAAAAAAAAATACTGCTGTTTCATTATTTATTATTGACAAATATTTAAAACAATTGAAGCCACAACAAGATCAGAATTAAACAGAATATGAATACGGAGATGGTTAATAATATTAAAGGAATAAAAATGAAAATGAAAAAAAAGAAAAACTCACAAAACTGAATCTAAATTAAGCATGAATATTTTTTGCTGTGTCTTAGTCCATGTGTCGTAACGAATTTATTGAACTAAATATTATACATAATTAAAATTAAAAAAAAAAAAAAAAAAAAAAACAAAAAAAACCAACAAAGCCCAAAAACAAAATATCTTAACACTTTTTTGTTTTAACTGAAAAAGAAAAAATGCAGGCGAAAAAACCAAAATTTCTACAAAATTAAGCACAAATTTTTTTAAACAAAAACAAAACCAAGAAAAAAATAACAAAAAGCAAAAAAGAGAGAAAACGAAAACACAAAAAGAAAAACAACCAACATACTAACAAAAATTGCCTTTTACTTGTATTTTGTTTTTTTTTACTATAAAGAGAATCGAATTAAATATTAATAATAATATACAACACGCTGAATACATTAAAGAACATTTTGCAAAAAGAGAAGGAACGGAAATTCGCCTAAAAAAACATCTGTGACTAATAAAAGGATATAATTAAAGGAAGAATACCAAATGAAAATTATAAATGGGAAATGAGAAACTCCAATGTATAATTACGAATAAAATCGCCGTTAAGATGTGTGTGTGTAAGGTACAAGAAACAACATTGTTAGAATGGCAAATATGGTACATATTCTAGCAGCAGTTTAACTAATTATTGGTAAAGGGTACATACATTCTACATATGTACAGCTGACACACACTCACATGACACACCCACACGCAGACATATACATATACAGAAGCTATACCAATACAAGCGAACCTAGTTATATTTGTATGTGCATCATACTTGAGTAGAAAACAATTTATACATTAGAGTTTATGTAAACCAACAAGCTACTTTTACTTATACATTATACCGACATGCAAGTGCGTAATGTATAGTACGATATATACACCAACCAGATATATATATACATACTATATATATATATATAGACGATATTTGATGAACGTAAGCCCAAACACAGCAATTTACTTATATAACAAAAGCAAAAAAAAAAACCAAAAAACAAAGTTTCTTTCAACCAACCTTAAAAAACAAAAAAAAAAAGTAATACAAACTTTTGGTATGACGAGAGCCGATTATAGCGATCATAAAATCGAAGAAAATTGACAAGCGAAGTGGGGTGGCGTTGAGGAAAAGCCCTTGGAAAACATTATATATACAATTATTTAAAATATTTAACAAAAACAAAAGGCAAAAACCAAACGATTTATATATATATATATGCATATATATATACATATATACATACCACTAAATAGTTTAAATGTTTATTTATTGTATTTGAACAAGAGGAACGATAATGAAACCAAATTTAAATAAAAGTAATAACTCGAAAAACTAAACCGATCTGTTTTTTAACTGAGTAAATGATGCAGTGAACAAGTAAGTGAACGATGGAATGAACAAGTAAATGAACAAGTAAGTGGCGACTGGATATACAAGTAAACGAACGAGTGAATGAACAAAAACCGACTGAACAAGCGGATAAACACGCTGATAAAAGAACTAATGAACAAGCGAATGAACGATGGAATGAACAAGTAAAAGAACAAGTAAGTAAGAGACTGGATATACAAGCAAAAGAACGAGTGAATGAACAATAACCGAGTGAAAAAGCGAATGAACACGCTGATAAACGAATGAACAAGCGAATGAACAAGTTCAACAAATGAATTATAAACAATGCAGCTGAACAACTGAGTAAGGCAAGTAATCAACTGATTTAAAAAGTAAACAACTTAGCTAGTAAGCTCAGTGAACAACTCTGTGAGAAGCCAATCAACTAAGAACTTGATTTTGCATTTATTTCGTTACATGTTCATATCAAAATCTATGAATCCTCAGTTCAATATGGTGTTAATGCACGTGTCGATACTGGCATTAATGTCGGCGAAGCCTTGGACTGCATTATCGGTGGCCTGTGTGGTGCAGGAGGTGGCATCAGTGGCTATGGCCGGAACACTGCGACGCAGTCCGATCAATTGACGCAGTGACTTTTGGCCACTAGCAACGTACTTGACAGCCATTGCATACAGCTTGGTTTTGCACATGTTGTAAAGAATCCCCTTTTTTTGGTTTTTGCACTTGCGGTACTGTTTAATGACCCTGTAACCGTTCAAGGTCAGCTGGAGAACGGAACGCTTGGTTTGCAGAACAATTTTGACTGAGTTGACGGCGGCATTGCGGCCGCAGACCACGAAGCCCAGGGTGGCCTGTTCGAGGACACCGGCCACATGGACCGTCTCCCTGGACACGCACTCCTCGCTCTCCACCGCCCGCGTCTCAATGTCGCTGGCCAGCTGCTCCAGCTGCCGGTACGGATACATGAAGATCTTGAGGAGCTGGCGCTCTGTCACCCTCACGATATACCAGCCCAGAGCTTTGGACTCCTTTATAAAGAATTTCACCATTGAGTCGACGAAAGCGAAGTCCTCAATATCCATGCTGTCATCATCGGGCATTTCGGGGACTTCGGGCATATCCAAGCCAAACTCCTTGTCCAAGTCAGTGTCGAGGTCAAAGTCCTGATCCAAGCCAAGATCTAAATCAAGGTGAAAGTCGTCCATGCTGAGATCTATGCCCAATTCCTTGGCCATCTCCTCGATGGAGGGAAGTGGGCCTTCCTCTTCGGGCACAGCTGAGACCTAAGGAAGAGCACACGGAATATAACATGAGTAATATACACACAGATTGTGTGGGTGGGTTATTTTGTAATAGAAAAAAATATATCATAAAAAATAATAATAAAAATGTATTTAGGCCGATTTTAAAGCTCAATTTGGTTACACATTCATCACTTCTGAAAGATCCTTTTTGGATTTTTAAATATCTCCTACTCACAGTTGCCAAGCAGAGGGCCAACACCACAATAATCACACTCATGGCTGATTTATTTTTGCTGGGATCCCACCTGAAGAACTGCCTTTTATATGCCCAAACTCTTCGCTGTCCGCAAATACTGAGATAGGCATATCTATACATTCGGCTAATTAAAATATTCAAGAGTCGGTTTTATCGGTCCAACATGTGCCTGCTGCTTGGCCGATTGCAATATTTCCCATTATTATTTGGCTTATGCCATTGTTTTACCTTACCTTTAATCGCAATAATTTCCGTCCGCCGTTGTTTGTTCTTTCAATTTCTCCAATTGTTTGTGATTAGGTCGCAAATTGTATTTGGGTTGAGCGATAGGAAACATCTATTACTGGATTTCCACTTCAAATTGCTCCTTCATATCGGAGAATCTTAATAATGCTTTAATTCTGGCAGATAATGTCATTTTATGGCTCCTCCTGGCAAGTGCCCCCGATTAAAACGATTAAAAGTCTTCGAAAATTAAATCTATGAAGTCACTTCAGACTTTTTTAGCCGAAGCGGTAAGACACCAACCCACACTTGTCTATAAAGAGCCCACAGTCAGTCAACAGAGCTGGGAGCAGCGGTCAAATTTAGCAACAGATGCATTGGATACATTAATCCTAATTAAGGTATATTTCTCAATAAGCTACATACATAAAGCTAATCGTCTTTGTCGGCTTTGCTAGCTGCTCTCTTTTCCTCCCGCTTGGCCTTCTTGGTCTGCTTCTTGAAAAACTCGCTCTTGTCGAGGTTGTTTTGGAAGAAAGTGGTCTCCTTGCGCGCCTGCGAGACCTCTGTGTGGAGGCGCTGCTTGTGCACTGCCTGCTCGTAGTTCATGCGTTCGGTGAGGTGCACCCACTTGAAGCGCGGCAAGTACTTCATGCTCCACAGCGAATCGTAGAACTGAGACTTCTTCCTCGTGGAGATCTGCTTGTTGTTCAGCAGGGGGACGATCTGCTTGGCCACCCGCTTCGACTCGAACTCCACCCAGCCCTCGGTGAAGTGTATGTTGTAGCGCTTTCGTTTGTTCTTCTTTGCCTTCTCGCCTGTGACAAATGTCAGTTTGTAAGCAATGCAATTACAATTGATCTCTTTCTCAACTTACTTGACAGCTTTTCCGGCTGCAGATACACCCTGCCAATTTTTCCAAAATCCCCCAGAATTTCCCTCAAGCGAGTCACATTCATGTGTTTGGGTATATTGGATATATAAATAATACCCTTCTTGCGTTTTTTGGTGGGAGCCGCGGCGCTGATTGGGCTAACTTTGAAGTTGGTCAGGTCCATTTCGTCGTCATCGGATATATCATCTTCCTTTTTCTCATCCGAGCCTTCTGCTTGCGGTTTATCCTCCTCTTCCATTTCGACAGGAGCCGGCGTAGGAGGCTGCTTGGGCTTTGTTTTCTTCTTTATTTTCTGCATCTTTGAAATATTCTCGTGCTTGCACGCTATTAGGGATGGCAAAGGCTAGAGCTGGAAAACACATCGGAGATGTATCTATATATCGATGTTTTCCAAAAATCGAAAACATCGAGATTTTTAAACATCGATGCTCGATGTTTTCTCTATTGACTAATATTGGTGTTGGCTACGCTCAGAAATGGAGAATACTTTGAAAGAGCAGAACAGCAATGGCAATTAAAGTAATTAGTTACAATTATATGATTTGTAATGTCATTTTTATCCTTAACACTTGCCTGTCAAGAGAAAAATTCGATGTCGAGGCTACGGTGCTCGATGTTGTTTTTTATTTTCGTTTTAATTAAAATTTTATTTCATTTTAATTTTTGTGTTGAACGAAAAAATTCTATGTATCGATACATCGATGTTTTTGTCTGAAAAAAATACCGAAATATCGATGTAGGTAAACAGCTCTACTTAAGGTTGGCGATATATTCGGTACTGATGCGACACTTTCTATCGGATATCGATCAATTACGAATAGTCAGTTTTTGAAATGTTTTTTATTTTCTATGCACATTACGCATCTGTTTTGTCCAGCACCGAATCCTTGCTGATCTCGAGAAACGAGGCCTGCGACATCTCGGTGTCGTCCTCCTCCTCCTCGATTTCCATCTCGAAAATGGTCATCTTACGCTTTCGATCCGACAACACAGTGGCCACCTTTCTGCTGCCCGAGATGGCGAGCATCTCGCACACACCATCCAATCCCTTAAAGGCGGCGCCATCGGCAATGTCGTGTATGCTGTGCGTGACGGTGGCGTCCTTCAGCTTGACCACCTGTCCCATCTGGTGCTGGGTGCACTGATTTCTCGCAGCGCTCAGCGAGAACTGCACAAAGTAGCTGTGCGGCCGGATGCAGGCAACGGTGTCTGTGGTCTGGGCCAGCATCGAGAGTGAGGACTCGTTGTAAAACTGCAGGTCCACAAATCGCAGGTGGTAGTAATCCTCATGCACCGAGGGCGTAAAAATGCCGGGCAGCAGTTGCACCCTCGTGCATCGCACCAGGCAATCGCCGGCACGACTGATCTCCAGGATCATGGCCTCCTGCCAGCTAATGGTGCACGCCAACATATCACAGCGGGAGGACTCGTTAACGTAATAGCTACTGGTCACAAAATCACGGTCCTTGAGCCCCTCTCCCGGCTCCATGGGCGGCAGATCGCCGCATATTATCGCCGAGGCCAGTTTGAAGCTGCCACTAATGCTCTCGGTGGGCTTGTGGAACACTGCATCGATGGCATTGAACATCTTGTCGCGCTGCTGCACCAGCGAGAGATTCTTGTCATGGGGCACGAACAAGTTGCAATGGTCCAGGCACTCGTTCTCGGCCACCATTTCCTCCCACAGCTGGCCAGGATCCTTGGGATGCGGCTGCGACAAGTATGTGTTGTCCAGATACTGGCCCACCCGCTCCAGGTTGAATTTGCTGCGAGCCGGTGGCGGTGTGGCGGAAAGCACATTGGCATCCTCATCCTCGTCGTCGCTGCGATCGTCGTGCTCCGGTTCCATGGCGCACAGGAAGTCGGACATCGCAATGTTCTCTTCGTCGGTTAGGACCAGATCATCGGGAATCTCTTGGTGGGACAGGCGGAGTATCGTAAAGATCATCCAGGCGTGGAACAGCTTCATGTCGTACACCAACGAGTCGATGGTTCTTTGCAGTTCGTGGACTTTGAGCACAAAGGCTCCGCATGCCCGCATCGCCTCGTTGGCCACATCCGGCGAGATGAGGGACTGGAAAAGTCGGGACATAGTCAGTGTGTTAAGTCGATAGTCCATGTCTTCTCAACGCACCTCAAAGAAATGCGACATGCGCCCGAATCCCGCGATCGTATTGAGGAAGTAGAACATGTTGATGGCCGATCCGTTCAGCTGCTTGAACACCAGACCCTGAAGGTTGCTCAGGCTAAGGTCCACCGAGTTGGCGATCTTTTTAAAGCCCTTCTCCGACAGCGTTCTACAAATAGGAGCAGAGGGAATGGTGCTCACATCGAAGGAACCGCCAAGAAACGTTAAAACTCACTCGAACAGAAACTCCTCCACCTCCAAGGTGGCGAAACCGAATACGTGCAGCTCCAGAAAGTGAGCCGAGATCAGGCCGTACGGCTGGGCGTTGGCATACTTTGTTAGCTTGTTGTCCATCTCGATCTGAACCGTTTCCCAGGCCTCCGTCAAGCACTGCTGCGTGTCGTTGATGTAGCTGGTCGTCGGAGCAAGAGCAAGGGTAACTACAAATACAGCTAAGGCCCAGTCATGACACTCACTTCTTGGTCTCCAGAATATGGGCGCAGTGCGTGGCCAGCTCCAGCATCGGTGCCATGCACTCCTGCAGCACCTGGTTGTGGAAGTGCAGCACCTTGAGCTCCTGTCCGTCCCTCAGCAGGGCATAAATGGCGTTGAAGTCACCGCTCAGTCGCACATCGTACACATCGAACTGCTCCGGATGAAGGATGTGCTGGGTGAGATCGATGCTGCCTGCCTGCAGGGCGCCCAGCAGCAGGAGGTGCACCTTGCCGCTGCGCATTATGACAACTAAAAAGCACGGTGATCCCTTTGGGAAGGACTTCTGGTCCAGTGTCTTGAGACAGGGATCGATGTTGGTCAGTGGCTGAAGCTTGGGCAGGAACCTTCGGTGCTTGTCCTTGGCATTGCATGTGTAGGTACCTGAAGCAAGTTTGCACAATCAAGAAGATAGGATACCCGCATTATACTTTGGATATGCACCTAGGCTTTCCTTTGAGTTTATGGCCTTGCTGAAGTACACCTTCTTGATGTCGTCCTCGTAGATCAGGCCCGAGATGATCGTCTCGCTCTCGGCGTCCAACAGAGCCACCTTGCCATTGCTGTAGCCAACGGCCAGCAGTGTCTCGTCCATTTGCCAACTGAGGGAACGCACACGCACATCCTCGCCGGGCGTGGGAAATGTTACGATCTTTTGCCAGTTCAGCCGCTGGATGATCACCTCGCCTGTTGAAGAGGGAGAACCACAGAACTCATTATTTTTAAAACTCACACCGGCCGTTCCCTCGCTTACCCTTCTCAGTTCCATAGGCTATGAGGTCCATCTTGTTGTTCCACTCCATGCGCTCCACAATGCAGGACATGTTGCGGGCGCCCAGCAGCTTCATGGAGCTCGCTTGGGACATCTTTCTCACCCTTTACATAAAATAAATTTCCTATTTAATTGCAAGTAATTTGTAGTTTACACTTTGCCGGCGTCTATCGGAAACCTATCGGTTGCTGCCGATTATTGGTGGTATGCGCCACAAAATCAGCCCAAAACAGATGCCTAATAGAACTTAATACTTTAAACATTGAATGAATAAGATTATTTCCAAAATTAAACTTTTGATTCTTTTTTTCAAATTTAAAATATATTTTTATTTCGAAAATGCTTTTATATTGAAGAAATTTGTATCCAACAGCCGCATAAAATCAACTGCGTCTTAAAATATTCTGGCTATTAACTAGCCAACAGTGGCTGCACAGATGGCGTCTCTCGCTTTCCAGGGTCGAAATATAGGAAATCTTCGTATGGAAATGTGCAATTTTATTCTTTACAATTTACAATCGAAACTTAGTTTATGGGGAGACAATTTATATTAAGTCTAGATTCTAAGATTGGGCCAACCTCTCGCCTCCGCCCCATTCGCTCTTCCTCCGACACATACACACATACAAGGACATTTGTATATTACACTGCGAACTTCTTGTAATCCTGGAAGAGTGGAGGGTAAAAATTAAAAAAAAAACAAAATGGGATTAATGTAACTTGTTAACCTATGATTAAGTGTGTACTACTACTGCACGGTTCCGATCTTCGCGAGAACATGCAATGAATCGATCTTTAAGCTTAAATGCTACGCTACCAAATATATGTTCGTTATGTGTGTTTGTTTGAACGGGAATCGGTAATCCGAATCCATCCATTCTAGTCATCGGCCTCGCCGTTGCCCAATTCGCTGCTTTCCTCAGGCTTGGCGGTCTCTTGATCCTGGCTGGTGCTCCCGGAGGGACTGGCAGGCTCCTCGTCGTCGCCGCCTTCGGCCGTGCTGCCGCCGGGTGTGCCAACGCTGCCGGGACCAGTGTCGCCACCGCTACCGGCGCCAGAGCCCGAGCCTAGGCCGGTGTTGCCCCCGGAGCTGCCATTTCCATTGCCCGTATGCCAGGTCAGGCGCTCTTCATAGAACTGAATGACCACCTGGGGGCACCGGATATTGGCCAGCTTGGCCGGCACTAAGTCGGCGTGGTCGCTGCCCTTCCATTTCATGAGGAACATGAGGTGGCCGGACGAGTCGGTGGCGCCCAAAATCTTTGACGGTTCCAAGCCGCGCTCGAAACCGATAAGTTTCTTCTGGTCATCGGTGTCGTCCTCGAGGAAGCTCTTGCGCTTGCTTCGGATCGACTCGGGCGTGGACGACGTCGAGAGGCGCTTCTTCGTCTCCTTTTTGTTGTTCTTCAGCGACTCTTCAAAGTTTGCAATCAGATCAGGGCAGTCCAGATTCTCCACCGGCTCCCAAGTGTTCTCGCTGCGCGGGTACCCCTTCCATTTCAGGTAGTACTCCGTCCGCCCGTTCACCGTCCGCTTGTCCTCCACGCGCTCGACTGAAAATTCCGCCATTTGTCTTCCGTTCTAAGTTAAGTGTTTACGATTTACGCTTTACGTTTCCGTTGTTTTTCTTTTCACGGCCGGTTTTTTTCCGCTTTTCTGGCGGCGTCAAAAAAATATTTATCTTCGCGAATCGTCGATAGGTTTATGGAAGAAGAAAAACTTGGTAGAGATGCGCATCCTGCTGGCTGCCAATCGATATATTTGGCTAAGGCAGCAGGTGATTTAGCGAGTTGACAAATTATGGAAGATTTCTGGGAGGAAACCTAACTTGATGCGAGATATTCAATATAATGTCTCCTACAATTTTCGATAGTTTCGGTTACTCCAGAATTGAGCACTTTGCACAGAAGGCAGCAACAGCCCTGGCTTGAGTTGTGTGACCGTTTCGCAGCCAAGCCTTGCGTTCGCGTATCTTCCCGTTATGCGTATTCGGTCACGCTAATTCCGCGGAGCTGTGCCCCGAAATATTTCAATTATTATTATATTTTAATTAACAGTTTTGATCAACTGAAGCAAGTGCCTCTATGCATTGTGAGCAGTGAACGGAACACGGCTAGGGCAGACACCGGGCCCATGGCAGGCGGCGTCGAAATGTTTGGCTCGAATCGCTGGAAACGCAATAACGCGAAAGTAGAGCAACTGTAACTGTAGCTGTAACTGTAACCCTGGGCAGGGAGCGCGAGGCTGGGGGACAGGGGCGGAGAAGCGAGAAGCAAGAAGCAAAATAGCAGCGCATCTTGAATCTCCCGGGGATTTCGTTCATATGGAGCCACCAGCAGCGCCAGTGGCCCTGACGCCCCTGACAGCGTCGTCGTCATGTCGCTTGTCGGACAGAGCAGGACCTGCAGCGGATCCCATTGCTCTCACTCTCACATTGGGGGCGGAGGAGGAGGAAGACGAAGAAGATGAGGAGGAGGAGGAGGAGGAGGAGGAAGAAGATGACGAGGAGGAAGACCCAAAGGAGGCCTTCTACGAGGCGCGCAATGGCAACGAAAGCGACGAACTGGAGCAGGCCTTCCAGAGTACCTTAACTCTGGCCAACGATGTCCAGGTGAATGTGAGTGAGGTGGAGGAGCAGCAGCCCCTGGAATTGTACCAGGAGGCGGAAGTGCCTGAGCAGGGCCAAGAGCATCCGGGCCCCAGCTCCTTCACCCAACCAAGTGATCAATGTAAGCCGTTAATACGTTAAGTAGCTGCTTAGAATCCTTTGACTCACCTCTTATTTCTTTGCCTTACGCGCAGCTTCCAAAGACGACAAATCCCTCGAACCCCACAAGGAACCCAAGGAGCCTCGCCACCAGACCCTGCTCTCAACAAAGTCGTGCGAGACGCCTGCCAATAGCTCCACGCTGTCGCCCACCAACTCGTATAATGGCAGCATCGGTAGCGATGGCGGCAGCAGTGTGGGTGGTGGGGCACGTCGCAAGTCCTGGACCCTGTCCCCGCAGAGTGGAGGCTCCACACCACTCAGCGGGGCTAGAAAGAAGACTAAGACGACGGTTCCGGCGGCGGGAGCAGCACCTTCTAATCTGTCCAGCGCCAATGGCGAAGGCTTCAACCTTTGGGTGGCTCGCGAATGCTTCGAGACAGTGCCCGCCGAGATGGTGGACACACTGAGCATGGCCGAAGTGGACGAAGAGGCGGAGGCTGAGGAGGAGGAGGAGGATGAGGATGAAGAGTCGGCTGCCGTGGAAAGTCTGTTGGGAGCCGCTGCTGCCCTCCAGGCCAGTGCCCATGTGCAGCGCCGCCAGCAGCAGCAGCAGCAGCAGCACTCCCAGCTCCATCATCATCATCTGCGTCAGCCGTCGCCGCCTCACCATCGCCCACTGGAACGCTCCTGGCCGCCGCGAGCTCTTGGCCGCGATCTCAAGCTGCAGGGCGACGTCTTTCAGTTCGACATCCTGGACACGGACGAGCGACTGGCCCAGTGTGATGGCCCAGAGATGGCCCAGGGCAGCGGCAGCACAAACAACTCGCCTCTGGCCACGCCACCCGTTCGCTTCAAGCCGCTGCTGAAGAAGAAGATCGGCCCGGACAGCTACATCAACACGATCAGCGCGCAAAAGGTGCCGGCACACCAGAACTACGAGTTCCCCAGCTTCCCCAGCTCCTCGGGCGTCGGAGCCGGACCGTCCTCGTCGCCCAACAGCCTCCAGTTTCCGTATCTGCGCCAGCACCGTCCGCTCACCCGCGCTCTGTCCAATGGCAAGGCCAGTTCGTCTGAGGAGCAGGCGGCCTCCCCCCGCCTCCTGCTCTCGCCGAAGCGCCAAAGAAGCCCTCCCTCTGGCTGCTCCACGCGCAGTGCCTCGCCCCTGGACCTCAGTGTGAGTCCAGAGCAACACTCGCCCACTAGGGGTCGGGGCGTGGGCGGGGCAGTGCAGGAGCAGGCGGTTGCGCCCGGAACGCCCACTTTCCACGGTCATCGGCCGCAGCAACGGCTGCTCAAGCGTGTGGGCGGTGGAGCCGGAGCAGGTTCGCCAGTAGGAGCTACGGGATCGCCTTTAATATGTCCGCCCACGCCCACTCACCACGCCCGGCGGCATGCCCGCCTCCAAGCCGTCACTGCCAACTCCAGCCTCTGCAGCTCGGGCGGCATCCCAGCGGATCCGAACGGAAGCAACTCTAGTCAATTGGATTACATCTACCTGCAGGAGGGTGGCCACGAAACGGGCGCGGCGGAGCCCTCCGACGAAGTGGTGCACATCAGCAGCACGCGCCTGCCCTCCATTCCGGAGAGAAGTGCAGCCGCCGCCGCCGCAGCTGCAGCAGCAGCGGCAACTGCAGGAGGCGCAGCTCTAATGGAACCGGGAGCGGGACAGGTGACGGGAACTAGCGCCGGTGCCGGGGCAGCGGGAGACCCTCCTCTACCGCCCGCTTGGGAGGCGCGCATGGATAGCCACGGGCGCATCTTCTACATTGATCACACGACGCGGACAACCTCCTGGCAGCGTCCAGGGGCGGCACCCAGCGCCGGACCCGCCGGCCGTGAGCAGCACCATCGCCAGCAGCTGGACAGGCGCTACCAGAGCATCCGGCGAACCATCACCAACGAGAGCAGGGCTGCTCAGCTGTACAACCTGCCGCCTTCGGAGAGTGCCATTGCCACTGCCACTGCCAGCGCAAGTGCCGCAGCAGCTCCGGCTGCAGCACCGCCTGCCGCCGCCTCGGCCATCCATCCCGCCATCCTGATGCTCTGCCGCTCGGACTTCTACTCGCTGCTGCACACCAACGAGGCGGCGCTGGCCATCTACAATCGGAACGCAGCGCTCAAGCACATGGTGATGCGCATTCGCCGGGACCCGCAGTGCTTCCAGCGGTATCAGTACAACAAGGATCTGGTGGCGCTGGTCAACACCTTCGCCCAGCTGGGCAGGGAGCTGCCCTCCTGCTGGGAGACGAAGCTGGATCAGTCGGGCAAGCAGTTCTTCATCGACCACCAGCACCGACGCACCTCGTTCATGGATCCCCGTCTGCCGGTGGAGTGTCCGCGGGTGGTGCGCCATCGTCAGCAGCATCCGCCGCCGCCGCCGCAGCAACAGCAGCAGGGCGTTGTGGGAGGCTACTATTACCCGGATTTGGTGGACGGCAATTGCCTGTCGGCTACCAGTGGTCATATTAGCGCCAGTCCAGGGGTATCCTCCTCGGTCTCCGGGGTGCCTCCGTTGCCACCGCCGCGGCCTTCGATCGGCGCGTCCTCAAGAAGTGGCCATCACGGACACGGTCACAACTGCACCACGGCAGCGGCCATCGCTTGTGCGCTAAGCCTGGGCGGGGCAGCAGCGGGCGGAAGTGCTACCGGAATGGCGGGAGCCACTGCAGCCGGCTACGAGGATGTGCCCATTGCCTACAACGAAAAGGTAAGTGTGCAAAATCCAGATTTCACCCAAACAAACTCAATTATTTCCGGTAATTTCTAATAATTCCAGGTCATTGCCTTCCTGCGCCAGCCCAACATCCTGGAGATCCTGCGGGAGCGCCAGGGCCAGCACACGGTGTCCCGTTCGCTGCGCGAGAAAATCAATATACTGCGGGTGGAGGGTGTTCCTGCGCTTGAGCGGCTGGGCCATGACCTACAATTGACCATTTTGCTGAGGTAAGTCAAGTTCTGACCTGGTTCTGTCAATGGGAAGCGGAGATGGAGGGATGGGTTCTTCTCTTTTAAATACATTAAGATACGGCTAGTGGATTCAAATGAAAGATCCTGAAGATTTATTCTAAACAAGATTTGAGCAGACTTCTGTGCGATTAGAACCCTTTTCTTCAACATATTTTCTTAAAAGCTTTAAGACTTGATCTTTGATTTCTATAAAGTATTTATATTCTTGATCAGCATCAACAGCCTAGTCGATCTAGCCATGTCCGTCTGTCTGTCTGTCCGTCTGTCCGTTTCTACGCAAACTAG
>JAEIHY010012132.1:0-16190 GCA_018904565.1 Drosophila tsacasi
CGGTACAGGGTATATAACAGTCGTTCACGAACGACTGGAGCTTTCTTACTTGTTTTGTTTTGATTTACCGGGTTTTTTAAAGAAATTTTTCTGATTTTTTTTTTCGTAAAAAGATACGGTTGCTTCATCAGTAGATGTGATACTTCAAAAGCATTTAGGTACTTTAATATAAGTTTAGGAATTTTAAAAAATTTTTAACTGTAATATTAGGCACACCTACAAAGTCTCGTCTACGACTTTTTCCCTCATAAGCCATTAGTCAACGCAACTTTTGATAGTTTTCACAGCCCCACATTTAAGTCTCTCGTTGATTGAACCGCACCGAAATCAATTGCTTTAAAATCGAATTCCCATTTGAGGAGGCTAATGAATGCTGTAACCCATTTCAATCATCGCCTTGTCAAATCAAAACGGAAATATTTTCCAAACATTTTCATAAAACGAATATAAAAAACCACAATGGAGAGAGAATAAATCGAATAAACAACGACAACGACCGCAGATGGCGTAGGAATTAAAGGAAATTAAATTGAGCGGGCACAAGAGGCAGGCAGGAGCCATTGTTTATCCCTATTTGTTGTAGGTCTCATTGTTGGCAGTGGTGTTGCATGTTTCTTGTCACTCGTCATTGACGAATAAACAAAGCGAAATGCAAAACTAAGGCACAGAAAAAGGGACAGCTAGCGAGATGCATAAACAAAAAGAACAAAACCACTTGAGAGAAAGGCAAGGCAGGGCACTTATGTGTGCCACACTGCTGCTGGAATGACTGAACAGATACAGCTACAGCTACAGTCACAGATACGTTTACAGATGCAGATGGAGAAATGGAGCATAAGCGAACGACATCGATTGGTGAATGTCGAACTGCATCCGAGAAGCGATTCCGGCTGCCTGCCAAGCGGAACTCCAGCGATGTACACTGTGATAAGAGGTTGTTCTTCGGGGCGTGGATACGTTCGGTTACACCCTCTGCAATTGTCACCACTCCCCCTTTTTATTTAGGGATTTATGCATACGCCCTCTAAAAAAAACACAAAAAATAACGAGGAGAAACTTACGAGCCAGAGAGACTGCAGCTAGTTGTGACTTATCATGAGCATGACTAATTAGTCTGTAATAAATTGTTGCTGCAATAACTTCCATGGAACACAGTCAGGACTCACTGGGTATATATTTTTTTAAGATAAAATATAGTAAAAAAAATGTCACTAATTAATTTAGTTTACATTTTATATTTTTTGGTAAAACTGACTTAATTACTGAAAAAATAACCACGAAACCCTAGTCGTTCTCTTGTATGAACTCAAAATGTCAGTTACTTGGTTACTTTCCTGTTTCCAGTTATGAGTGCTCCCACTGTATCCACGCATCTGACAGATACAAAACCCCCACTTGGCATGCAAAGCTCGGCACTTGTCTAGCACTCAAGTGGCATCACTCCTGGATTCTTTTGGCTCCCCTTACCATGCTCGATTCCATGCCCTTTCCCACACCCTCAGTCACACCCACACGCATCCCAATACCCGTCACAATTGGCATTCTTTAAAAATGCCCCACATCCTCCGCTTCGGGAGCCTTGTGAATACTCCATGCCCCATTTCCTGGGAGTGTGTGTGCAATCAATAAATATTTTTTTCGAAATTAAACAGGGTTTACGGGAGGGAAGGCGGTGCATCAGTAAAACAATCAAAATACAAATAATGAAGAATAATGAGCACAAAAGGGCACAGTCTCGGAGGCAGCATGGAAGCTGTCTGTCTGCCTCAAGTGTTTACACTCTCAAGATCGTTTCGAAAGGGAAAAATGCTCAAAATGCATCGATTATTCTTTCTGATTCTCCTATAAATAGCCAGGAAAATGTGTGTGCTGAGTTTATCAAGGAAAAGTGTTGGGAGCAATAATGACGAACGATTACATATGAGGAGAGGGAATAATTTCTTAGCATTTGAATAAGTTTTAAGCAATATAAAAAAGCTTTAAAACCCTGGTTTGTTCTATTAAACAATTACATTTAATTTAATATAACTGAATCCGATTTGCACTCTGACATCAGGCATAACCAAACTAAAACTCAATTTACGGCCAGCACGAGGACAAAACTCAATTTGAATAATAACAAACCCCTTACGACGCCTCCTGGTCTAACCACTAACCCAATAAAAAATCAAGGGGGAGGGAGCAGAGCGCGACTCATTCACTGCCACCACAAATCCCGGACCAATTTCGATACTCTGATATTTATACAATATACAGCAGCAAATAAATATTTTTTTAGTTAGAAATTCAACTATTTATTCTCCGCCATTGTTGAATGTGTTTGATTTTTATGTGCTTTTAATGGGAAATAAAAATGAAATCATGTGTGCAACAGATTGTGGTTCCACACCGCCCCCACCCTGGGTGTATATATTCTAAATCTCTTCGATTCGAGAATATTCTGTGGATTTGTTTCGCCTGGTTTGCATTTTGTGTCGCATTCGGATCGACAGATTAAAAACCGAACCAAAAAAAGGAAAACATAGGCGCACACACAACATTGAAAAACATTTGCGGATTTTGGTTTTTGAGCCGCAAAACATTTGATTTCATTTCGGTTTGCAAGTCAATTGATTTGTCATGAAACGCCCACAAAAAAAGGAACCCAATTTCCAAGCCCACTGTTGGGGGCAACGTTTGAAATTCAATTAGAGTTTTACGTTGAAGTCTGTTACGTTAAAACTTTAATTGAAATTGCGTTTGTACCTTTCGATTTGTGCCAGAATGAAATTGCCGAAAACTGCCTTCAAGTTTTTTTGTCCTGCCCACGCCCCCAAACAAAATGTACTTAAACCATATCACAAGCCAAAAATCACGAAAAACCGCAAAGCAGTGGAATATACAAAAAAATACAACAAAATTGGCAGCGAAGGGAGCGAATGAAAACAAAAGCCGGAAAACAATTTGATGAAAGCGCACCAGCGGGGGAAACTCTTGGTGAAATAGTGCGGGCAGCGCAGGGCAGGAAAATGTAGGGGAAAATGGAAAGGTAACACTCGCAGCGTGAGCGAAGCGAAATGAAGTTCAGGCGAGGCCAATGACATTTGCAGTTGTTGTACTTGATTGCAGTTGATTCGTAATCGTAATCGGATTGCAATTTGCCTGCACTTGTTACAAACACGTGCTGCAAGTAATTGAAGGGTGCACTGACAGAAAACATTAGTTTAGAATGAAAAGTGATAACGAGATTGAAGAAAGATCAGACAAAAAATGGACAGCCTGCTCAAAATGCATCGATTATTTTTTCCGAAGGAAATTATTAAATAATTGGAAAACAAGTATCTGAAAAAAGAATACATTTAATTTAAAAATTAAAATTTTTTTTTTTACAATTTGCAAATAGATGTATACAATTTTTAGACAGAAACAGGATTTAGGTGGAAATTGTAATTGGGTTGGAAATTGAAAAGTTTTTAAGTTTACAATTTATTGTAGAAGCTAATTTGGTTAAGATTTATTTCATGTACCATTCTCATGTTAATTTAGTCGGCAAAGAACCAAATGTTTTCTGAACTTATTTAAACTTAAAATGTGTAGAACATGTTTTTTCTTTGTGCATTTCAGGGTTAAACAACCATTAACTGTTACCAATTCCGTTTGCTATTTGTGGATTTGTGTGGATTGGAAGTTCTTGAAAACTCCCAGCGGGACGTGTTAATTGCCCCAACCTTCCTGTTAATGAAAATGAACAAAAAGATTTTCCGACTTTTCAAGGAAGATATTTATGACCTGCCCTCTCATGGCCTGTGTGTGTGCAGGCCACACGCCTTTTGTTTTGCTTTAATTATGGGCGGGCGTGTGTGCATTTGCTATTACTCCGGAGAGTAAAGAGAAAGGGCGTGTCTGTTTACATTTCTCACACCTTCGGGTTGAACTTCTTCTCCTTACGGAAAACGTAAACAAAGTCGTCTCGAACCCGACCCCGAAGAGCGGAGCTCGGAATGCGGTGTGCCTCTCCAGCAGCTGTCAACGGCCCAAAACATTTGAGCCCGTCAACAGCACAAATAACTAAACGCTAAATTATATGAAAAAACCAAAAGTTTCTAAAAACAAAAACAAAAGCCGAGGGAAAAATACGCATAGAAGCGCAAACGTTTTCTCGGCTTTTGTTTACAATTTGGCTTCCGCTTTTGAGGCCGTTTTCTGTTTACCAATTGTGACAGCAACTTTCTTTTCTTTTCCTTCTCTCTGCCCGGCTTCTGTTTTTCTTTTATGTATAATTTTCATGGTTCGGAGTGCCTGTCGCCGTCGGCGAGCTAATGACATTTTCGAGAAGGTGATAATTCTTTTTTAATAGTTTTTCCGGCAGCCAGAGTGCGCGCCAACAAGTGACGTTTATAGGACTGCGTGCGGAGCATTTCGAAGTTTTCGCTTCAGATGCATAAATTTCGGTTCGACTTACGTGAGATCACTTGAGATGGAACTGGAGCTTACCTAAAATAAGAAGAAGAGAGAATATTATGGAATTAGTTGTGGAATTTCGAATTAAAAGTTCGTAATTAAGAATGGACAGATTTTGGTTCGAACAGACTATTTTCATTTTAATTCAGAAGGTAGTTTTTTGTAAATAAAAATAGAAATTGAAAGTTAAATACTCCCAATAATAACATATAAGTTTTCTTTCTAAGAACATCAATTAATGTATCTGTTATGCATTCTGTACAAAACCTACCGGATTTTCAAGTTTTCCAATTTAAAGACTGACATTCTTCTACTGCCACCACACACGTTCTTTTCAATTTGTAGGTTGAAAAATCGTTTTGGGAAATTTGTTGCCTTGCACCCGAAAATTCACTCAGAATATCTGTCACTAATCTATCAGTTTGGTCAGCAAAATCCAGTGCATTTCCTGTGCGGCTCGTTCTGGCGCCAAACAAAATTTGATTTTGCAGACGACGACAACGATGACGTCTGTTCAATTTATAGACATTTCCCCCAAAAATGCAATTCAGATATTTTACTGGAGCGAAAATACATCGTCACACACAGGCATTTGACCGGCTGAACCAACCGTTCAATTTTCTGGGAAAACCCAGGAAAGCCCCTGCCAAAGAACACGTTTCCATGGCCCGCAATCTCGGCTAAAACGAGTCCCACAGCCGGTGGCGACTTTTTCAGAGGGGGAAAAATGGCGAACTACAAAAACAGGCCGTTTGATTAGAGCGAGCCCCACTCAGCCTCACACTCACACTCACGCTCACCGCCTCGTGAATCATTTTCAATTAGTGCAATTGAGGCGGGTGAGTCAGTCAGTCAGTTGCGTTGCCATTCATAAAAATGCTCAATGTCAGCGAAATGAAAGGGAAATACTCGAATACTACGAACAGTTTCGGAGAATCGCAATTATTTCTCGCTTAGGAACGTCGCACAGGGTCTTATGTCATTTGCTATTCGGCTCTTTGTTTTGCCTCAACTTTATTTTTACATCTTTGCATAACAGCAAACTGCGGCAATAATAATTACAACAAAAACCGCTAATTTGGAGTCAGCCCAAAAAGTGTTTCATTGCCTTTGAGGGCCCAGCAGTATCGACCGCATTTATTTATGATTTTTTCTCTTTTATGGGCGCCACAGAACGCCACGAAAATTGTAGTCCAAAAGCGAACCAGAGACCGGGAACTGAGAACTGAGAACCGAGAACCGAAATCCGAACTAAAGTGGTTCTAGTCCGCAAGTTGTTGGTGGCTTTTGTTGGGCTGCTGTCAAGCCGGTCGCTCAGTTTATGGCCAACCGTTAAATTGGACTTGGTTGCAGTCGCTGTTTATCGCTGACAAAAAGGTTTTACTTGACCCAGTCAAGAGCCAACTACAGTTGCCACTACCGCCGAAGCAGTGGTAGTTGGCTTCGGGCTGGGCTGGGCCCCTTCAAACTGGGTCGATTTGCTCTGGCTATGGCTTTTGAGCCCGAGTTTTGTTGCTCGAATGGCGTTGAAGTAGTTGCAGGCTATGACTACGCCGCGAGAAAAAGTGCTACGCAAAGTTGGGTAATATTGATCATTAATTTGAGGCGAATTTATAGGATTTAGGAGGTTTTTTTTGCTGCAAGAGTTTATATATTTTTTGTTTTATATTTTAAACTTTCAGAGGGAGAAAGTATTTGTTAGATTGAGTACACAATTTGTTATATGCTAAGATATTCTCGTAAATAACAATTTTTATCACTTAAAAATTATTGAATGCAAATCTTAATTGAAGAAAATAATCAGCAAACGAGATAATGCTCCCAAAAACGAATGAATTCACTGCATTTACACTTTGATAGTCTTTGCAAATAAACACCCATTTCTCTCTCTGCATGACTTTGTTACCATTGCAGCTGTTGGCATTGCATGTGTAGCCGATGTTGTCGATGCTGTTTGTGCTGCTGTCGGTAGCCATGTTGCTGCTCTGCTCGGCTGCTGCTTAAACAAGTGATGTTGCTGCTGCTTCTGTTCCATAAGCGATTTTTTGTGCAATATTTGCTGGCGCTGCTGGTGTATCTGCTGGCCGATTTTTAGGTTGCCGCTTAAAGGTTTGACTCTCTGGCTGGCCTTGATTTGGTAGTTGTGGCTGCTGCTGCTAATGCCTTCGTTTTTGTCCTCCCAAGTTCTAAGCCATCTGCAAATCACTTAAGTGCAGGAAAATTGAATTTGGGCGCCTAATGACGCTCTACTGGCCGGGTCAGCAGCCGCCCTTTGTTGCCCTTTCACTTTAGCCGGCTTTTACGTAGCTGGCGACAAAGTTGTAAACCATTTACGAGGCATCCGTTGTCTGAACAAAAGCAAAAAATAAAACAAAAACTACTTGTGGAGTGCACAGATCGCAGAGCAAGTTAAGCCAAACTAGATTTCCAGAGAGCAGCAAAACTAGTTCTAAATGCTGCCTGGCAGACCTTGAAATATCTGCGGACAGTCTTTAATCAAGTCGAGCGATTCTTAACATAACAATTTTGTATAAATACGTAATGATTAAACACAAATAATTGCATTAAAAACTAAGTTTTTAGCCTGAAGACTCACAGAGAGGCTTTTCAAACACATAAAGGTATTATTTTCCAGTTTCCTCTTCTATTAATATTTAAATAATGCCAAAAATCTGAATTATTCCTGTGATTTAAACCAAACAATGACAAATCAGAAACACACACGTTATTGTGGTAAAACTAGAATAATTTTCCACACAGCGGCTGATGCATAAAATAATGTTCCATAATTGGATTATGAAAATAATAATTTTTCACTTATGTTTATATACGAAGAGGACGCTGTGGCAGTGGTAATGGTCGTAATTTCATCGTGTTACAGGCATAATTACAGCAATCAAATTTGACCAAATATTGCCAGTTAATAGAATAAATGAAATCCATAATCAATATGTGAATTTATTTAATTTTTGTATGGCGCGCCACTTATTGTTTCACCATGGCATTTATTTAGTTGGTAAACATTTTAATTACTCCTAGTCATGGGGGGGGGGTTCATACAATTCGGACTGCTGAATAGTTTCCTCCTCAACGCAAAAGTTTGTTTATGGCTTTAATTCCACATTTTTCTCACTTCAAGCGTTGTGTTCGGTGCTGAAAACTTTTCGTCGACACTGCAAATGCCAACCGACTGGCTATCTGTACTGGCAAGGTGAAAGTTGTTTCTGTAAGAGAGTTTTTCATGTGTTTTTCTTTGAGCCGTCGCTTTTAATTACTGAATTAAATGCGGAAATTAGAAAGATGGAAAGCAATGGGTCAAATGCTTGTCCGTATAAAATATGAGAACATTTCGTTCGCTATATATGAGAATTTATATTACAAACACGATTCTCTGATGCGGTGAAAGTCTCCAGTTTTTGAAGGGCATTGAAAATGTAACTGTGAAATCTGGGAAATTGAATATTCAGGTTAAGTTGCCAGAAAATTAATAATAAAATAATAATGATGCATAGCTTGTGTCACACACAAGAATTTTATCAGGGAATGTAACCAAATGCCTTAAAATCAATTTTATTGCCTGTTATCACTGGAAACGCCCGAAAGTTGGTTCGTTATCAAGAAAACACAGCGGGAATGCCTCGGCAGAGTTTATTTACCTGCCTCTTCAGGGCCTTAACTTGGCATTAATATTTAATTGGCACTATTTAACCCCCAAGACATTACAGTCTGTTTTCATCCATCATCTGAAGTTATTTTTTTCCTCCCGAGTCTCCCTGTAATCCACGGCGACAAACTTGAACTTTTTACCAGCCGTTCCCCCATTTTGTTTACCAAGAATAAGTTTTTCATTTGGCTCGGGTTGCCGGGGCCAAAAGTGGCAAATAAAAAATAGTATTTATATAAAGCCAAGTCGCTGACTGATAAATCCCGCACACTATCTGACTTGGCTAGACTAGCGAAGAAAGAGTCCAGAATAAATAGAAATATTCATTCCGAGCGATAAGTTAACAGGCGTGACTAAGCCCAAAGCTGGTTGAGGGGAGAAAACTTTAGCTCTCTCTCCACTGCATATTTCACTCTTTTTTTATAGTTATAGTTACCCCGTCTCTTGGCAAGCCCTTTTTCGCAACTTTTATAAATTAAATGCCATAAAGTGAAAAACTTTCCTGTCTGTCTGTCTGTCGGCCTGACTCACGCACTCACACGCTCACTTAGAAAGTAATTACCTTAAAAAAATATGGCCAAAAAAGTGTAGAGAAGCGAGGTAATTCCCAGTAGAAGTGCGTGAGTTGTACAATTTATTTAAATTTAATTTTAATTCTATGTGTTTTTCGGCCGCTTTTATGGCCGAAGCTTTTCACTTTTTCGTGTGTTTCTTTCGTTGTGATAAGGGCCTAGTCACGCACGCCATTAGGCCGTAATGAAAACTTAATAAAAAGACGTGAACGAGAGTCGAGAGAGGAAAACCCTTTACGGGTCATCCAATCAAACCGAATAAAGAGTTGGCCAGGCAAGCATAGCTGCTGTAATTTCCACAGAAACCGAGCCAACCGTTCGAATTGACATGTTAATATGCTAACATCAATCCTAATCTCGGTCGAGTCAGTCTGTCAATCTTCGTGCTCGGTGGAGGCTATTGTCTGGGCAATAAATGAGTAAATGACTGGCACACACCCCCTCTCATTGGGACACACACCACACACACACCTACACCACACGGCAGCAAAGACAGTGGCGTTTCGGGATATCCAGTGGTTGTGCACAGAAAGAAAATTAACATTTATCAGACTTTGGTCTGCTAGTGTTTGTTTTCTTCAACTAAATAGTTTTTGAATAACATTTAGTAATAATTCATATTTTTTAATTTAATAATAGTTCTCCTTTTTTGATCCATAATTGCCAATATGTTTGCCAAACTTTTTCAGTTTTAATTTTAATGCAAAATTTGTCTTTCAGTGCAGCAGCAGTAACAGTAACCAGCCTGCCAGCTGACAACTGTTTTGTTGCACGAACGTCGGACATTTATCAAATTAAACAGAGTTTTCAGGGAGATGGCAGCCGAGATTGCCTGGCCGCAGGAACACTTGTTTGTGTGTGGCCAAGGTGTGGAATCCACACCACCGCCCACCCCTTTAACCCATGATTGCCGCACTCTGCTCACTATGTGAAATGAGAGCTGAGCCCAACAATGGACGTATAACGAGCCCCTGGCATGGCATCTCATATATACTATCCACCATACACTCTCCTCCCACTCCACAAATTGGCAGTGTCTCTAACCGCCTTAATTGCCAGCCAAACAAATTTAGACATTTATGGTGAATGCTGTCCGCACCCGGAATTAAAATATGGAAGACTACAAACTGCTTCTGTATGTGTATGGGATGTGTGCAAATATTAGTTATGGCTTAGAAAAGCGCAAACAAACATAAATTATAATCGTAAATAGCCAGGAGAAATGGGGTGTTAAGTGCAGTAAATTACTCTGTAATAAAGGGAACATTTTTAATTTAGGTACTTTTTTCTTACACGTACTGGGTGATAAAATATCTAAAGTAATAAAACATGAAAAGTAAAAAATCAATCTCAAAACTCTCAATAAAAGCGCGACTTATTCATGAATAATCGGCAGCTTCCCTTTCATTAATTAATTAATCCCCACTTCCTCTCCTTACTTCTTTGTGTGCTGAGCAAGTCCGAATTGTTGAAGATCCGAGTTCAGAAACCACGCCCCTGACGGACCCAAAAAAATAATAAAGTAAACTTAAATGGGTCAAACCTGAAACCTGAAACCTGAAACTGTCAAATTGGTGGCTCCCTCGAGGGAGCTCTGTGCGGGGTGTTAACTCGCTTTTCACACAGACCTTTTCCGTTGGTTACTTCTTTTATATTTTGTATTTTTTTGAAAAAGTCAAAAGAGCCAAGAAGCGAACGAAAAAAGTTGAGCAAATACAACGTGCAGGCAATACAAATATAAAATAATTAACTTTAACAATTCTCTCACACACACGAGTCGCTGGCTACCTCTCTTTTTTCCCGCTCTGGCTCCCTCTCTCTTCGACTGCCGCCAACACCCATTGAATAAACAAAAAAACAAGAGAAAAAAATACAACAACAGAGCCAAATAAAAGGCAATAATGTAGAACAGCTAAGGCAACAAAAGTCAACAACAATAATAACAGTTAAAGATATTAACACACTGGCAGTCATTGCGCATGTGTGCGTGCTTTGGTTTTTTACGCTTCAAAGAGAACAGACGGGAAAAAATTACAAAAAATACAAGGAAAAAGGAAAACGTAGAAATACTTGTAGAAATGTTGGGAAATAAAAACAGCCAAGTAATAATGAACTAAAATGGAAACTAGTTGGAAACAACACACACAGCGAAAAGTCAAATAAAAAAAAAAACACTGAAAACACACAGAAACCGGTTCTGTGTTGTATCCGTGAGATACGAAATTAAAAATCCAGTGGCGAGGTGGGGAGAGGGGACAAACTTTAGCATTTCAGAGATATATAACCAAAGATTGTTCGTTTTGTTCGAAGCTTTTGTTCGCAGGTAGCTGATGATGAAGCCAGGGCGTAGCTACTGCCAAGAAAAACATGGCATGAATGCGAGTCTCTGAACTCACAGTAGATGAAGCATTCTTGTTTCTACAGTGTGGAGCTTGGACTTGTTGCTAAGGTCTGGACGTGGGCAGATCTTTGGGGTCAGAACAAGGGAAGGGCTCTTTTTTGGGGAGTTAACAGTGGGAATTATAATAGATTGCATAGATTTAATTATTTCTAATATGATTTTTTATTTTAAATATTTATATTTATAAGTTATAGTAACCGTAAAGTACACAAAACGAACGTGGCAAAAAACAAGTTTTTCCATAGTGAGTCAACCTCCAACATCAGCTTACTCATAGTTTATTCAATAATAAATCATTGCAGGGAGCAACATTATTTTTCTCCCTTTATTTTCTCTTTAACCATTTCTGCCTTGATTGATTATTTATTAAACATGCAATACGTCTTTTACCTATGTTATATACTGTACTATTTTCTTCCATTTAAATCGTATTTATAACACGTTCTCTTTACATTTAGCTCTGCATTCACAACCAATTAAAGCTGATTATGAATGTTTAATAATTGCAATTATTTAATTCAGCAAGACATGTTTTCATTCCCAGCACACAATCTGTTTTATTATTTTTTTAATCGCTGATTATTATTATCTTTTCGATAATTTCTTTCTCCCAGTTTTCTTTTGTTGAATTTTCAATGATAATCTCAGCGAAAAAACTTCTGTCGCAGCTCTTGTTTCATTTGATTGATTTGTTTAGCCATGTGTGTGCGTGTGAATTCGGCTTGATTGCTTATTATTTAAACCGTTTTTTGCAGCCCAAATGTATGGTTAATTTATGGCAACAATTTTTTGCCTTCATTTATTTTTCCCGCACTCCCATCTGTTCCTCGATGTTTATTTACGTTCGTGCCAGACTTCGGCCCCGTGTGTTCAGTGCACAAATGCATTATGATTTGATATAATTAATAATTATAATGCCCGGCGCAACATTATTTTCAATTATTTTGCACTTTCGGGGTCAGCAGGAAGCCCCGTACTGCCGAAAAAACGAGAGCCGGAAACAGCCAGCCCCAAGGCCCCAAAAACCGAGCCAATAAGTCAGCCTGCCAGTCAGTTTGATGCATTGATTCGACCATTCAATTTAGTCAGTCATGTAAATTTAATTAAAACTGCACATTTAATTAAAATACGGAAATATTCCCAGTTAGGCCAGCCCCGCCACGCCCCCGCACTGATTATGATTTAATGCTGCAATTACAGGGCATTTTCTTCATTCAATCGAAAGCCATTTGAAAGCGAATCATAATAGAATAGAAAAACGATGTTCAAATATTGATTAAATTACGAAGGACCAGGGCGTGCCTGAATAGAATGAGATGTAAGTGTATGTATGCGTTCGGCAATTTCGACATTGATGAAATTTTAATTGAATTTATGGCCAAAAATATGGATACATGTGTGGTATACCCTGGTATGAATGATGGCCATAAGTCCCGAGATCATAATGCCGACCATATTGTGTGTGGCAAATTATTTTACATTTCCAATTAGCTAATGTCAGAAGAGCTATAAATGTGGTGAGCTATAAGTGCAGTGAAGGAAATATAGACAATCTGAGAAGATTTGTTATGTAACAACTACAGTACAAACAGAAAGTGTTCCCTATAGAAAAGAGAACACTTTACAGCTCGAGGAATATCTTAGAAATAGTTGTTTCTCTTGAATAGTAATAAATTCTATATGTCTCTTTAATAGTATAAAATGTTCTTAATATATACAAAATAACATTTAAGCTTGTCCGATTCGAATTGCATTCGCCACATGTTGGCTTCACTTCACTCAGCTCTATAACTGACCCACTAAGACTCAGGAAACCGTTATCAATCGCTAGCAGAGCGTTCGTGTGTGTACGTCGTGTTGACTGATAAGGGACACCTTGTACACTATAGCCTTATACTATAGCCCATGCCTCCTCACCTGCCCACACGGCCAGCAACCCACATAAAGCTTATCTAATCGCCAGCATTTTCCCTGAGCGACCCAAAACAAAAACACAGAGCTCAGAACCCAGAAACCCAGAGCAACTTCTGGATGTATATTCATGCAACTGGAATTGCAGGTGGTTTTTTGAGTAGTAATGCACTGACAGAAATTAGGATGCCATGTGATATAATTGGAACTTTTCAATAAGATTTTTAAAAGTAAATTTTTTTAATTTCTAATATGTAATTAAAGAACTTATAGCTCAAAAATCAAAGCAAATGAAGAAATTAATATTAGGAACGGTATTTGATATTACTCAAAGATGTTGAGACATTATTTTTAATAATAGGCATTATTTTAAAATGTTAAGTCTCGTATTTTATGAATAATTTGTTGGCCTAAGTAACCAAATCGATGTCCCATTTTTCTTTGTGCATTTTATCAAAAGCCAAAATCATGACCCAAATCAAAGCCAACTGCATTGAGCGCCAAATAAAAAGAGGCAATGCAAATGTGTGTAATGGCCAAACAAACCTGACACAATTGCCCCGATCCGATCCGATCCAAACACCGACCGACTAAGAGATATAGAAGATATGGAAGGGGGAGAGAGCTGGCGAGGGAACATGGGAAAGTTGAGTCAATCAAGCGAGCTTATTTCTATTCACGTCAAATTAGTCGATTACTTGACTCGACCGACTGTGCTCCGAACGCAACCTGCATGGGTGAGTAACTACTCGACGGAGCTTATGTATGATTCACCACCACAGCTCAGCTGCCCCGGCAGCAGAATAAATAAATTATTTGAATATAAAGAAAAACAATAATTGCAATTATCATCAAGCGAGTACTCGAGCGAGCGCGTACGTTCGACTAAAAATAACAATCGACATCACAAAATAGGTTGTGCAATCTGCAGTTTTTGTGTGCTTTGAAAAAGGGAAAACGGGGAAGATACCGGGGAAAGGGAAGCACAATGGGACGTGATGATAACCACATAAATTAAGGACAAAAGAGATTTCAAGCGGAGCACAGGGAGTCACCAAATCACTGATTCAGCTGTACTTTTTCTTCTCAGAAAAGTACACATTTTAGCGATTAAAACAAATAAATAATAAATGCAATATATAATAAGCTTTTCGGTTCCAAGAATGTCTTTTTGAGGAACTTTCTTGAAGAACCTAGAGTTCACGGATTTTTTGACTATTTTTGGCCACGTTTCCACATTGTTAGTACGTGCTCGTAAAGACAATTCAGTGCCGTGGAATCGATCAAAAGTTTGTCTCATTGTGAGGGACCGGAGACCCCCCTATACACACACTTGTTTTCAGTTTTCAGAGCCCCAAAAACAGTTGCAGCAGTGGCGGAAAACGAGGGAAAAACGGAGAACTTTTCCATAAGCTGAGGCAACTTTTTGCCGGCTTTCCCGCTTTCCTTTCTTTTATTGTCTTTTCAACTGTTTTGTCGGGGCGAGAGCAAAGGGAGCAGAATAAGTAGGGTAGATCCCCATTATATTTAATTTGCCTGGCATACGCTTTGTCAATATCGCACTTGTCGCCCCGCTCCTCCCTCTCTTGCTATCATGGCCCAAAAATTCCAACATGGCCCAAAGCGTTGCCAACTCCCTGTGCAGCGCTCTCTCATAGAAGATGTGCATCTATATGCACGAATATATATCTACAAAGGATGCACGCAAATGTTGATGCTGTGCTGTTGACATTGTTCAGTCATTTTTCAGCAAATTAGTCATGAAATTGTGCATTTCTATTTGTCTCTGTGCCGGCCTAAAATTGCACAATTGGTAAATAAAACTGCATGTTCACGAAAATATAGTGTGAATTGGGGAGAATGTGAGAAAATTGAATTGAAAAGCGATATAAGCGAATTTTCGGCCAATACAAATCAATTGATTGTCGAAACAGATAAACGGAGAAACTATTTTTGGAGGGGCCAATTAAACTTTAGGTTTTGCATTAAATTTATAATGATAATGCGTTATTTAAGGGGCATTTAATGCATTAGAAACTTATACTAGGGTGCCAGAAACTTTTGACTGAAATAGAAAAAAACACGTACAAGTATCCTTAAGATACCAATTAAAAAGTAACCGAAAATAACCAAGTACCAAGAAACTTTTGGAAATTCCTGAACAATCAATAAATAATAGATTGATTAGAGACCCGGCACTAGCCAAAAGCAAACAATTAAAAGGCGGGCATAATAGTAGAATTTGGAAGGAGCCTCGGCCCTTGCCTTGCTCTTCTCCTGAGGAAAACTCCCACCCGCTTTTCATTAAGGGAATTCCCTGCCGAAAAAACTATAGCCCTGCAGCGCGATAAAGCTTTTGTGTCCTTTTGGCTTTGGTTGTCCGCTTTTTGCAACGTTTCACAGTTACTGCAAAAATGTTCAGTTGCTCGCTTCGAGTGGACTCTGCGCTGGACCAGGTAGCCCAAGCAAAAAGCCAAAATGAAACGATGTTATGAATATGAATGAGAGACGAGGGCAGCCCGGCCCTTCCTGCCTGCTTCTCTCTACGATTCCCATTGCAATTACCATAGGTAGAAAAAGAGTTGAAAATTATGTATGTCATGGGTATGGTTTTGGGTGGCATTGGATTGTCCGAAAAGAGATATGTATGTAGTACAGACGCAGTCACAGTCACATTTGGAGTCACAGTGGTAACAGTTTGCCACCAGTCACTGTCCGAGGACGCGGGACCGAGAGCCGGCAAACTGGGCAAACATTGCACGTATTTAATTCAATGCCCTGGTCCTTTTTGTTACCAGCTGGTATTATATATCCCAGTATATATACTACGGAGTATAGGAACATGCCTCAATTGGTGCCCATTAAAATGCATAAATGCTGAACCGTTTTTGTCCGTCATAACTAAATACGTCACGGATGGAGTTCCTTTCGGCCATTTGAATTACTGTGAATGGGTTTTTTGGATGCAATGCCTTATTTACATGCTGCACATGTCTTCTATTTTATTTTTTTTGGCCCCCTGCCTAATTTTTAAACATGAAATATTTTATATGATTTTCAAATAGCACAAATTTAATTAAAAGCCTTGAAGCAATAGTCTAGTTCTAGTTTATAATACTAAATAAAAATATTTTTTGGTTTATTGATTCTTAAAACAATTCTTTTAACTAATTTGACTTTCTAGGGTATCAATTGATCGGCC
>JAEIHY010012141.1:0-17853 GCA_018904565.1 Drosophila tsacasi
GACTAAGGCGAAATATGAATGAGTTAAAGTTAATTGCCGCTAGACATCGGGTGCTAAAGTGTTCTTCGGGCCGCTTGTGAGTGGTGCATATAAATTACATATCTGTTTTATGAGAACAATGAGGAGAATGACATTTATGTTGTGGGAAATGAGTTGAAGAACCGTTACGAAAGCCCCCCGATCTCGAAAGTGTTAAGTGCAACCGGAATGGAGCTGCATAATTATTAGAATGTGGCCCCAGTAAAGTGATTGAGAAACATTTGCATTGAAATCACTGATGGAAAGGAATTGAAAAACAATCAATGGGATAAGAAAGAGGTGAAAATTTATAAAGACTTGAAGGTTCTTTGATTGTTTGGATACTATAAAAGAGATGTTTATAAAACCTCCAAAGCCTCTGTGAGTATGGTATTTATTCGAAGAATTTATTTAAAGAAGAAATAATACATAATTCTAAATAATTGGATTACAATTTGATAAAATTGCAGATTCTTAGTGGTTAAAATACTTCAATGAAGATTACAATTTGATAAAATTGCAGATTCTTAGTGGTTAAAATACTTCAATGAAGAAATATAAACTCAAGACAATATCATTTTAATAAAACGTTCAAAAGAAAGTACTTTAAAATCGAATTAAATATTTTATTCCTTGAAATTATTATTTAATTACTACATAAGTATAGGTACACGATTTATTAAAAATCAAGCTTTCAATTGTATACAGCTTCCTCTGTATATAAACCAATTGTGGGTGGTATTCCAGTTTTTTTTTTTTTTCAAAGTTCACTTTGGGGAAACCCTCCAACACAAACAGTTCACACCGAAGTGAGCCAGAAACTGCAAGTAAATAATAGAAATTGCGAGCTCAAATTACAACTGCGGCAATAACAAGAAGCGAGAAGGCAACTGCAACGAAATTGGAATAAAGCTAAGCCACAAATAAAACAATAAACCAGTGCCAGTGCCTACAAGGGGCACCGCAGACAAAGTCTCCATCTGCAGCAGAAGATGCTTGGCGATGGCCAAGATTTCACTGCATCTGCATCTGAATCTGCAGCAACAATGATAATTTCCCGCTGCAGGAGATCTTCCGAAAAAAGAAAGAAAAATGAAGCTCGGAGAAATGTCAGCGAGTCACAGATGGCAATAAAAGTGCACAGAAAACAAAATTTGTGGACTGCATCTATTATTATCCGTGTTTTTTGTTGTTATATTTTTTGAGATGTTAACAATGTTTAATTAGCATAAACTTAAACATTCTTAAAGTGGAATAATTACTAGAGTTTTGTATCTACTTAGACAGAAACATATATGATCGATATTTAGAATTGTATTTTTAATAATTAATTGTATTCAGAGTTATTAAGCTTACAATTGAGTTGGAAATTATAAGCAAATATTACATTTTTTTTAATTTTAATATTTGAGGGGGTTTATACAATTCTTTAATAAAAAACTAGAAAAGAACTTACTTACCAATCTAAAAGTACATAAATTAACTATAGAATTTATAATCTTTCCATTGGAATACTCAAACTGCATTACTTTATGGAATATAATAACAAATAACACGTTAAATTACCTATCCAAATATTTATCCCTTTATTGCAATGACTTTTCTCTTGGTGTGTGTCTTCTTGTCACTTGGAACGCACTTCGTGGGGTTGTCTTTTGGGGCACAAGCGACTCGAGCCGTGGGCAAACAAAAAATGTTTAATTATGTCATGAGGGTGGGAACCAAAGCGGCAGCAATAGAAAATAATTTGCAAGAGCTGATTGCAGCCAGGTCGAGCTAGAGCTGAAGCTAGAGTTGGAGCTGGAGCTGAAGATTGAGATGGAGAGAATCCACGACAGGCAGACAGTTGAATGCATGTGGAAAAGTGTTGCAACTGCACATGAAAATCGCAGTCGAATGGGCCACGCGACAAACGTAGAAAGTTTTTTCGGTTCGCTACGGAATGGCGCCAGTTCTGCCACGCCCCCTCATCACAAGACCCCATCCTCGCCCCTTTTTGGGATTCGCTTGGCGGTTTTCGCGGATTTTCCAATTGTTGTTTGCGGCAACAGCGACGACGCTTTTCCGTTTTCAGCGGTTCTCAGCGTCCGCGAAAATTTGCATGCCCAAATAAACAACAACAAGTCGCGACAATTTGTCAAAGTTTTACTTTCCTGCACAGTACATGCTACGCTATGCTATATATAGTAATCTTTAATCTCTGCCGACCCACTTTTCAGGCCACTCCGGCAGCTGTGCGTTTCACACGATGGATGGCGTCGCCGCTGAAAGCGAAGGTGTCCGCTTCATCCGGCTGCGCGAAGACGCCCAGGTGGGCAAGGAGATACTCCGCCTGCAGGCCTTTCCACGGTCCACGGCCTCCCTGAAGGGGGCGGATGCCAGTGGGGACCACAAGTACTTTAACCTGACGGAATACAACTCCACCATGCTGGTGGTCACGCTGGCCAGATCCCTGGAAAGGCTAGTTGATCGGGATGTGCCCCGGAACCTGCTCAAGTTCCGTATTCTCTGCGCCGGCAAGCAAGAGAAGATCGAGGAGGTAAGTCATACTTTTGGGAAGTTTCTTAACCCAACATAACCCTCATTTCCCTTGACTCACAGGGTAGCTACCTGTCCATCACCGTGTACATCGAGGACGTGAACGACAATGCACCCGAGTTTCTCAACGTGCCGTACGTGGTCGATGTGGATGAGAATACCTCCATTGAGAGCATTGTCTTCGAGGGGGTGCAGGCCTTCGATCGAGACAAGCCAAACACCCCCAACTCCGAGGTTCATTTCAGTATGTCCACGGTGCCGGAGCAACTGTCGGCGGACGGCAGTCCGTACTTCGCCCTCAAGAGTCCCCACCGACCGCTGCTAATCCTGAAGCGGGAACTGGATTTCGACAACGGCATCCGGCAGTTCAAGCTGCCTATCTTCGCTTGGGATCGAGGCACTCCCGCCAACCAGGCTAATACCACGATTACGATCAATGTGCGGGATGTGGACGATCTGCCGCCCAAGTTCACCGAGGGCGTGTATCGCACACGGCTCAATGAGTTCTATCCGATGACCGGTGTTCCCATCAGGATACCCCTGTACTTTGCCCCTCCCATTATGGCCTTCGATCAGGACTCGCTGAACGCCTCGCTCGTGTATGACATTATTTCGGGCAACGAGAGGCAGCTGTTTCGGGTGAATCCCCACAACGGCGTCATGTATCTGCAGAAAGAAATCGATCTGGAGGAGGAGAGTCTGCCGGGCAACACCTTTGTCCTGCAGTTGGAGGCGCGCCAGAAGGATAATCCCCTAAAGAAGGCCCTAGCTCGGTGAGTGTTGAATTTATATCTAAGTATATATATATAAATAAAGCATTGTTCCTCCTCAGCATCGAAGTGGAGGTTCTGGATCTAAATGACAATGTTCCCGAATTCGAGGCGGATTTCTATAACATTTCCATTGTGGAGAACCTGCCCACGGGATTCAGTGTGCTGCAGGTGAATGCCGTGGATCGCGATCAGGGCGAGAATTCGGAGTTCCTATATAATTTGGTGGAGACGAAGGATGCAGCAGGTGCTTTTCTCATCGACTCCCGTACGGGATGGATTACAGTGCGAGATGATCGATTGCTGGATCGAGAGCAGCGTAGATCCATCCAGTTGAATGTGGAGGCGCTGGAGAGGAATCCCTCCTACCTGGATGACAAGCATCTGAAGGTGCCGGGTCCGAGTAAGGTTCAAGTGGAAATCACCCTGCTGGACACCAACGATAATACCCCTAAGTTCGAGCATGGCAATCTGTATGAGTTCAAGGTTCCAATTACCGCTCCCACGGGCTATGTGATTGGTCAGGTTGCGGCCAACGATCCGGATGAGGGTCCCAATGGCAAGCTGCTGTACGAGTTGCAGCGCCCCAAGGGCAGTGGTTATATTCCATTCCGGCTGGACAATAAGAATGGAACCATTTACGTGGGCGGACCCCTGAGAAGAGGACGCATCGCAGTGTTTGTGGAGGCAAGCGATCAGCCCACCAATCCCTCGGAGAGGCGATTCTCGCTGGCGGTGATCACCATTGAAGTGTATGCCACGATCGATGATCAGGCCATTGACTTTGTGGGAGCTCCGTACGAATTCTGGGTGGGGGCCAATACCCCACTGGGCACTTCGGTGGGTCAGGTTCGCACCACTCTGATCTATGATGGCGAGGACGAGATCATGTACGATCTCCTGCACACCTACTCGGAGGGAGTGCCCTTTGCCATCGAGGAGCGATCGGGCATTATCACCGTGATCCGGGAGCTGTCCGAGTTCAAGCGGAAGGTCTACCAGTTCGAGGCTGTGGCCAATTACGTGAGTTATCTCAATCATTAGGCGGGCTTTATGTAACTGTTGAATCTCTTCCCAGCTCTTTGCCAACTCATCGCAGTCGCTGATCATGTCGCGGAGCTCATCTCCGCTGACCACCATCGCCGCCCCAGCTGAACTCAGCGACGAAGGTGTGCTGATCACCAATCTGACCATCCGAATTGTTAACAAACCGGAGCAGAAGGTGCCACTGAGACCTGTCATAGAGTAAGTATCATTTTCACCTGCCCGAAACCTATTGGCCAAACTGGATTAATTGCTTTAGAAAGCTTAATGGGTGTCGGGGAAAAGTGGCAAAGTATAATTAAGAAAGCCAAAAATAGTAACTTTTTGGGTATTTATTTATAAAATATTTTAATGGCTCTACGCAGATATATGACAATTTCCAAAGATAAAGAGAATGACATTAATTTCCATACTTACATGGAAACTGCACTTCAAGGCAATTAATTTCCGAAGAAAACGAAATGAAGAAAGCTATTAAAATATTATGAAATGATAAATATTCAATCAATTAAGCCACTGCTCATGTAATCCCAATCCCAATCATCTCTTTTCCAGGGAGATCAACATGAACGTGATCAATTTCCATGTGGAGGAGAATGTGGTTGGCGGCATCATTGGCCAGTTGCTGTACAAGAACGGTCTCAATCTGGTGAACAATGAACTGGGCAGCTTCCGGGAAATGCCTGCCTCCGAGGGAACAACCTCAAGAAATCTCACCATGGGCAGCAGGTTCCGCAGTCGCAACCGGAGTCGCAGCTCCAAGTCAAAGCGGCGCCTTTCCAGACGCCTGGCGGGGGACACAAACCTGAAGCTCCGCTACATCATTGCCAATCAGCAGGAGGTGGTGAACAAGATATCCATCACCGAGGATGGAACTCTGCTCACCCTGATCGGTCTGGACAGGGAGCAGCAGGCCAGCTATGAGCTGACGGTGATTGTGGAGTACAGCACGGGTCTAGTGAGTGGTGCTGGTATCTATCAGGTGAACATCAAAGTGGACGACGTCAACGACAATCCTCCCAAGTTCAATGCCCTCACCTATGTGGGCCTGATCAACGAGAACTGCGCCGTTGGCACGGAACTGTCGATGAACCATGCGATCCTCATCCAGGATGCGGACGAGGGCGTCAATGCGGAGTTCAGGGTGCAGCTGCAGGGCGATTATAGCGAGGAGTTCAGCATCGAGTATGTAAATGCAAGCTCGAGCAATGCCAGCCATCACAAAATGTCATCCACCACGGGGGCCTTCAATATCTTCAATCTCACGGATCAGTGGAACGATGAGTTCAAGTACCAGGAGCTGCACACCACCTTCATGCAGACGAACTTCAAGTTGAGCTCGGGTCCCTATTTCCGGATTTCCTACACCGGCAAGCGGGGCCTGGATCGGGAGAAGCAGCAGTTGTACAATCTGAAGATCATAGCCGCCGACAGCGGCGGTCTCTCGGGCTATGCTCATCTCACTATCCTTGTGTCAGATGTCAACGACAATCCTCCGATGTTTGAACGCATCTCGGTGTTCAAGGACTCGCGTCTGGAGATTCGCGAGTACACAACCGATATGGAGATCTACTTTGTGGAGAGCTCCAGTGGCCTGGCAGCTCCGCAGGCCACAGCTGCCATGATGCTGGCCCCGCCTCCCTATCACATTCCCGGATCGCCAAGACTGCATCCGGAGCATCGAGAGCGCTCCGTGGGAGGCAGTGTGCCGCTGGGCGTGGTAGCCAGAGCCAAGTCCCGACGCCGAATGGTTCGTGCGGCGACTGTTAAATGTCCTTTGTTTGCCATTTACGAGGATACTCCTGTGGGGACTAAGTTGCTCCAGCTGAGTGCCAGCGATGAGGACTTTGGCAAGAATGCCCAGCTGCACTACGAGGTGCGAGGCGAGCAAGTGGAAAGGACACCGGGAATGCCACTATTGCGGGTTCCAGGAGTGCGATACTTTGGCATTGATAAGCTCACTGGCGAGGTCTCAGTTAACTATCCGCTGGCGGCGAATATTGAGATTTGGCTCAACCTGACAGTGACCGATATCGACGGCCTGAAGGACTCAACTTGCCTGCGATTCACCGTCATGGATGTCAATAATCATGCGCCGACGTTCAAGAAGTCCTGGTACAGTTTCGATACCCCAGAAGGGGAGTACAAGGACAGCGTTCTGGGTCAACTGATGGCTATCGATATGGACTTTGGCGAGAATGCCAATATCACGTATACGCTCAGTGACCTGCAGCTCCCGTTCAGCATAAAGCCCGCTTCAGGAGTGCTAAAAATCAGCGGGCAGCTGGACAGGGAGTTGAAGGATAAGTTTAGCTTCCAGGTGATAGCCACAGACAATGCCCCGGTGATGCAGCGGATGTCCAGCAGTGTGGACGTGGAGGTGAATGTCCTGGATATCAACGACAATCGTCCGGAGTTCATTGGCTACGACGATCAGACCAAGGCTGTGAAATATATACCCAATGTGGCGGATCGGACGATGATGCTGCCGGTGTACAAGGCATATCTGGACAGGGGCACCCAGCCGGGCACCTTTGTGAGACAACTCACCGCCATAGACAAGGACAATGTGGGCAATGGCAATGGCTTGGTCCTGTACTCCATCCGGCACCAGGAAATGCAGGCTCCCCTCTTCCAGATCGACTCGAGAGATGGCACCATCTCCACCGTGTCCCGAATTAATGGCTACAATGACTACGAGCACCTAAATGTCTCGGTAATAGCCTCGGATGTGGGCAGTCCGGCTCTTTCGGCCACAGCTGTGGTGATCGTGAACCTGCAGGGTCAGGCAGTCACGGATCCGCCCAAGCCCACTCCGAAACCCGAGCCCCCGGCAAACGTGACCATCTTCCAGCACGCCTACTACGAGGTCAAGCTCGTGGAGAACAACGAAGCTCCCATTGAGGTAATGCGACTGAACCTGAGTGCCGGCCTCAATCCCGAAAACTATCGCTGGTCTCTGTGGCTGGAGGAGGGTCTGGACGAGACGGATGCCCATCCGCCCTTCGAGTACGATGCCAAGAACATGCTCTTGTATGCCCTGAAGCCCTTCGACAGGGAGCATATAGCCCGCTACCAACTCCGGATTCGAGCAGATCGATTGAGTCGAGAGGCAAGAAACTTCGCCCGGGTCTCTTATCCTGTGGTGGACGAGCGGATCGAGGGTCTCTCACCCAACGAGTGTCGCATCCTGGTCCACATTGCGGATGAGAATGATAATGCCCCAAAGTTCCGGGGAAACGGGCAGCCTATCGTGGCCGTTCTGCCGCAGAGTGCCAGCTTTGGATACCCCGTGACCCGGGTGATGGCCACAGACTTGGACGAGGGACTCAATGCCGAGGTCCGCTACCGTTTGCTGAACGAACCCACTCGCCTCTTTGGCATCGACGATCTGTCGGGTAATATCCGCCTCCTGGGCGATCTGCCCCGCGACGAAAGCATCTATGGCTTCGATGTGAAGGCCACGGATCGCAGTGGTGCCGACGATGGACGCAGTGGCATTGTCAACGTTTTTGTATACATCATCGACGAGGCCAAGCAGGTGCGCCTGGTGGTGGCAGGAGTGCCCGTGGATGTGGAACGCCGCATTGATGGCTTGATGGAAGCGCTCAGCGATGCCATAGGGAAGGACGTGCGTGTGAGACTGTTGGAACCGTATTCCGGAGGACTAGAGGCAGCGTAAGTCTTTATCGAGATTATAAGATGAATCTGGCAACAGAGATCCTTTAAGACAATCCAAGGTGTCCCAAAAAACGTAATCAATATTAAACTTTAACCACAATTCCTACTTTAATTGGCCATTAGTTCCAGTTCCAAAACAGTTCAGTTGAGATTCCTCTAAACGGGTTTAATTTTTCTCTCCACTTTTTGCAGCACCAATGCCTATATCTATGCCGTCGATCCGCACACGAATTCCATTATGGAAATGGAGCAACTCCAGGAGTAAGTCTTCGCCTTCCCTGTTCCCCAAAAGAAAATCGAATGAACCAGAAATGTCATGGAAATTAATGTTCTCTGCATTGGCTGCTCTCTGCCTCTTGCAGCTCCCTGGCTGGTCTCCAATTGGATGCACTGCAGCTGCAGCAGCAGAAACTGGACGGCTCCAAGCCGATGCCCCGAATTATTGAGCTGGCCGAGTTCGGGCAGTCGCCGAGGCCCACGCACGCCTCCGCAGCTAGCTTCATGGGAGGACTGGAGTTCGTGACGGTGGTTCTCCTGGCCCTGGTCACCCTGGGGGCACTGATAGCCGCCTGCTGTTACCTGTGCCTGCGCCAGAAACGGTATGATTGAGTGGAGTGGGCCACCAACTGCAACCGAAAGACTGTAGCTCTAGATGCCTTTTTATGTTAGCCATAGATGTAGTGTTAGCCTAAGCTGAAGGCCACATAATAAATCTTAAGTCAATCGCACTCGTTGTTGTTGCTGATGTTTGCTGACGTTGCTGACGTTCTTGGTATTGTTGCTGCCACTAATGGCCAAGCTGGTGCTTTGCTGGTCTGCGTGGAAACCGGCTGGCTTTGGGCCTCTCCTGTCCGATTAAATTATAACGGTAAAAAGCAACAAACACAGACATCAGCAGCAACAATCGAACGTGAAGGCAATTAGACGCAGATCAGGTGACATCAACTGCAACATCATCCCAAATGGGAATGCCACTCAAATCGCCACTCAGCTCCATCAGGTCCAGCTTGATCCTACACTGTGATAAAACAAGATGACTCTTTATATGTTTCAAGTGAACAGTTACAGCGAGAAAAAATTGTTTAAATGACAATTTACTTAACTGAAATGTACCTTAATCTATCTAAAAGTACTTAAGCTTATTTCAATTTAATTTTGAACTCTCTTTTTTCTTCTCTGCAGACGCCTTTGGTCGCAGCGTGATTTCTCTGCCTCGGACGCCGGTCTAACCTATACCATCGCCGACATTGGCTCAAGTCGCGGCCAGAAGCAACGCCGCCAGCGGCAGCAGCGGCACACACAGCGCTGCAGCAAGGGCAGCAGTACTGGCAGCCAGCGGCCCACCAGCGCCTTCATGCCGGAGTCCGTCTGCTCTTCCGCGCAGACGCAGTCGACCGCCACCGCCACCGAGAAGCTGGAGCAGCAGTTGCATCATCATCACCAGCAGCAGGCATTGGCCACGCAACAGCAGCATCACCAGTACCTGAACGAGTGAGTGGCATTCAAGTCAAACGTGTTCCTAATGACGACCATCCTCGCAAACACCGATCATCCGCAGGCAACAGCGCCAGCAGCAGCAGCAGCAGCAGCAGCGGGAATACATGGATGTGCCACTGCCCAAGTCCATTGCCAAGGTTGCGGCGGCAGCAGCGGCAGCAGCCGGGGGAGCAGGCGGACCCGGTGATGGCACTGTGGGCGTTGGTGGCACTCCTTTTGTGCTCAAGTACAACGCCTGTCAGCCGGTGACCAATCTGTGAGTACATCTAAATAAATTAATTTTAAAATGTGTCTAAACTGGTTTGTGCTGCACTTAAACTAACAGTTTTTTATGGAGTTGAGTAACTGCTATTAAATTGGTTAATGAAAAGCTTGTAAATATTTAAATACTTTTGAAATGATGTAAGCTAACAGTAATTAATTATAATATTACACTTCTGGCACAGCAACAATTACGAGACCTCCTTGTTTTCGCTGCACTCGACGGGTCAGGACTCTGGCGTGGAGTTCCTGAGCAGTCGCGAGCTGTACGAGACCTCTCCGGACTCCTTCCAGCATAGTGGCTCCAAGCGTAGCAAAAATCCGGAGGTACTTTGTCCCAGGCATGCCAAGGCTCACTTGGAGCTGCGCCAACATCCGCCCAACACAGACAGCAGGTGGGTCATTACACTGAAAAATAAACTTTTTATGTAATTATATATGATCTTCCCGACAGTGACACCTACGAGGACTCACTGAAGACCGATGAGCCCTTGGTGGCTCACAATTGTCGCGAGCACCGCCAGCATCCGCAGAGCCACCATCCGCATTACCAGAACACGCGCTTCGAGAAGCGCTCCTGCGTGCGGCACTCGTTCTCAGGGGTCAAAGACGACCTCATGCAGCACTCGCCGCAGATATCGCTGCGCCCGCGGGGCCATGCCCTCCGCAACTCCATGAACGATTTGGAGCAGCGGCTGCACAACCTGGAGCAGTCCTTTCGCCGACCACTCGAATTTAGCAAATCGAACTCGTTGTTTTAGTATTTAGCACGTACAACTACTTAGCTAGACAGAAACGCAGTGCAATCTTTAGTTTAGTCAGCCTAGCTTAGATGTTTATTAATAAGAGACAAGAACGCAGTGCAATAAATCGAAGAATACTCCTAGATTCAGTTGTCAAAGTATTTGCGGAACTCGAGGCAGCCGGCCCAGTTGGTCTCCCATCCGGGCGTCAGCTTCTTGGCATTCTCGTACCACTTGGCCACGTTGGAGTACCGCTTGAAATCGAAACCGGCCACGTCAAAGGTGGAAACGGTGGCCAGGAAGGCGATGTCAGCAAGGCTATAGTCCTCGCCAGCCGAGTAGGTCTGGCCCTCAAGGAAGGTGTTCAGGAACTCGAACGCCACCTCGATCTTCTTGTAGTTCTCCGGATCGGCTGGCTTCTTGAAGAAGATCTGCGGATAGTAGTAATCCGCGAAACTCTTGTACAGCGTGCCCAAATCGAAGTACAGCCGCTGGTTGATCAGTGCCTGCTTCTGGACATCCTTGGGATAGAGCTTATCGTCCTTGCCATACTTCTGCACCAGGTAAACCATAATGGCCCGCGACTCCCATAGGGCGAAGCCATTGTCGTGCAGCGTGGGGATCGTGTGCTGCGGATTGATCTTCAGGTACTCCGGCTTCAGCTGCTCCCCGGCACGGGTGTTGATCACCACCTTCTTGTCGAATTCCACGCCCAAGGCCTGGGCTGTCATCAGAACCGAGCGGCAGGGCGCAGATCCGGGTCTGTAGTAGAAGTCCATTTCGCAGCTGAGAGTATGGAATCTCTGCAAAACAAAAACAGCAATTCATCAAGTTCAACAGGCTGTTGAATAAACAGCGAATAGCTAATCATTTTTTTGTTGGCACTCAGTTTATTTTTAGTAAAATAATCTCAAGCGGCCCCCTGTCTTGGAAACCAAAGCTAAGCAATTAAATTGTTACCAAGATTAAGGTTTTTTCACTTAAATATACTCGAAAAAGTTCTGATAATATTCCAGAAATATTTGTATAAAAAAATATAATACAAATATGTTTATTTACATTATTTTCGAGATGGTTCCAAGTAAGCAGATTTTGTCAAGCAATTCATCAAAAGCTGTCACTGTATCTGAATAAAAAAACGAATAGCTAATCACTCTCCTGGAAGGCACCCAGCAGATTTGACGTGACATAATCGCCATAATGAGCAGGCAAAACAAAAATAATAAAAATACAATTTTTCGGTGGCTGAACTTACGAGATATTTATGTTTAAACACAAGAGGGCTCCTCTATTGCCGAAGCACGACAAACAACTGAATAATGCTCAGCGATTTACCCGATTTTTATACACACAAGCATACAGCAAAAGATAATAGCAAATAAAAAAATATTATTTCGTGGGCTGATGGATCAATTAAGCACAGGTGATAATTGACAAATATTTTGGTTGTCCGATTCAAATCAGTGACCGTAAGAGAGAGACCAAGTATAAGAGTAGAAAACTAATCAAAATGGAGTGAAAAATGTGGCTGGCTTTACGAAAACTAATTGTATACGAAGGTACTATTTACGTAAGCTCGCGGCTAGTTCAGGTGTTGGTTGAAATTACCTCTGTCGTTGATTGCTTCTTATCAGAGAGAAATCCCAGCAACTTATGCTATTCCTATCGGAACGTAGCCCTATCTTATCGCTCTGAAAAATGTTTGCTGTGCCGGTGCCTGTGTCGTACCTCAACGAATTTCACAAGAGCATAGCACCGGGCTCTTATCTCCTTCCAGAAGTCAACGACTCTTCGACTATATTACTCTTAAAATAATGCCAGATTGAGAGATACTCTTTATTCAATAGGTTGATGAAATTCGTATTAGTGTAACATATTGTTGCTTTTTGCTGAGTAATTATCAGAGGCAAGTCATTGTTTGTTCAAAATTCCTCCCAGATACAGTTTCTTATAGTACACACAGCCCTCCCAGTTCTCCTCCCATCCGGGCACCACCTTCTTGGCATTATCGTACCACCTGACCACATTTGGATACTTCCCAAAGTCGTACTCCGATATCTCAAAGGTGGACACGGTGGCCAGCAGGGCGAAGTCGGCCAGGGTCAGCTTTCCCAGGGCGGCGTACTGTTGACCCTCCAGAAAAGTGTTGAACATGGCGAAGGCTGCATCAATCTTCTTCAGGTTATCGGGATCGGCCGGCTTCTTGACGTCCTCGAACAACTGGGGATAGTAATAGTAGACATAGCTCTGGTACAGGGTTCCCAGATCGAAGAACAGACGCTGGTTGACCACAGCTCTCTGCTGGGGATCCTTGGGATAGACCAAGCCATCCTTGTCGTACTTCTCGGCCAGATAGAGCAGAATGGCTCTCGATTCCCAGATGGCAAAGTCACCATCCACCAGAGTGGGAATGGTATGCTGGGGATTGATTTTCACAAAGTCGGGTTTCAGGTGATCCCCGGCATCCAGATCCACCTTTATCTTGTTCAACTCCAAGCCCAAGGCCTGGGCAGTCATCAGGATCGAACGGCAGGGAGCCGAGTAGAGCATGTAGTAGAAGTCCAACATGATTCTCTAAATTAAAATTGAATTAATATTTTTTTACTGCTTAGAGCTGAGATCAAATTACTTTTCAGGATATTATATTTCTTGACTTGTATTGGGTTTTAAAATGCTTCCAAAGATTTCCAGTTTCCTCCCGACCTGTAAAAGCAAAGTGAGGTAATATATAAAATGAAATGGGTTTATATTTGAAACTTTTAGCAAAGGTGGCTTGACTGGCATACTAAATATTTCTGGGAATTGAAAACTGTAAGCAGTTTCTGTACTCAATAAACCATATGCGGAGTTTCTATTAAATTCTGTTGGTTTAGATATAAAGTTGAAAATTAAACGGAAAAATAGCAGTAAATATATAGTAACTAAAGTGGTTTGTTGCTAACCACATTTTGGCTGATATCAGTACAGGTAGTTGATTATAAAAATGATATGGCTTTGTTTACATGTTTACTTCGCTTATATTACGTGTCATTAGATTACAGATATTGTGTTTTCTGTATTTGATAAAAGTAAGTTACAGGGCAGTTCTTTATTACTCTTACTATATTGTATAAAAACTATTTGGTATTCTTTTTACGAGAATATAAGATGCTTTCCTAGTGGGAAATTTTTATTTATTAATTTCTCTTTATTGAGATTATAATGGCATTGTACTGCAAAAGAAATGATCAAGAACAGACCGAGAATAAAGTGTTCAACAGCAAAACTGCCGCTCTTACATTATTTTTTCACATGAAAATTCGAAAGAGGTACTCATTACAATTTTAAATTTAAATTTTCTTACAAACCAATGCAAATTCCCGCTAGTTCAAGCGCCCAAACTATCTCACTATTTTGTATAATAACTCTGGGTAATTTTCCACCTTTTTTCTGCTTCTATTTGCTATTCTCCCTTATTGACGGCTTCCGGCTATCTCCCTGCGATAATTCACACTGACAAACAGACGCCGAACCGCCCGAGCTTTTATTGCTGTTCGCGAAAAAGAGAAGAGATTCAAGAGACTCGTCGTAATACTCTTTCCATCGCACCCTTTTTCACTTGAAGAGAGAAAATCGAGCAGGCACAGCAACACTTATCCAATTGTTGCTGCCCGCAGGCCCACACACATAAATATATGCGCACAATTTCATATATGGTATACACATCTAAATTAAAACAGTTTGCATTTTTATTTGTTTTTATGCATTCAAAAAAGCGAACACTCTTTTATTGTGCACCGAGGCACGCGAATTTGGAATTGTTTTGTATAGTTTGTGTTTGTGAACGTGAATAAATATTACATCAAATGTTTGGGGGTGTATAAACTTGAATATCAGGCTTATTCGAAGTACTTCTTGAACTCCAGGCAGCCGGCCCAGTTCTCCTCCCAGCCGGGGGTCACCTTCTTGGCGTTCTCGTACCACTTGTTCACGTTGGCGTACTTGCTGATCTCGAAGCCAGCCACCTCGAAGGTGGACACGGAGGCCACCAGGGCGATGTCCGCCACGGTCAGCGAGTCGCCGGCGGCGTACTCCTGTCCCTCCAGGAACGTGTTCAGGAACTCGAAGGCGGCCTCAATCTTCTTGAATGCCTCGGGATCGGCGGGAGCCTTGGCGAACACCTGGGGATAGTAGTAGTTGGCGAAGCTCTGGTACAGAGTGCCCATGTCGAAGTACAGGCGCTGGTTGATCACGGCACGCTTCTTGGGGCACTTGGGGTACAGAGAGTCGGTCTTGCCGTACTTCTCCACCAGGTACACCAGGATGGCGCGGGACTCCCACAGGGCAAAGCCATTGTCCACCAAAGTGGGGATGGTGTGCTGCGGGTTGATCTTCAGGAACTCGGGCTTCAGGTGCTCGCCTGCCTGCAGGTTGAGCAGCTTCTTGTTCAGCTCGACGCCGACAGCCTTGGCGGTCATGATGACGGAGCGGCAGGGGGAGGAGCCGGGCAGGTAGTAGAAGTCAGCCATTTTACTAAAAATTTACAAGGGAAAATGGTTAGTTTTATAAAATTGAATATGCTTTAACTTCTCCACAAAAAATTAACTACACTTCTTGTAAATTTAAATATAGCGTAAAGGCTGCTTAAACACATTTAACAAATGCTGTAATTATTTTAAGGGCCCTCATCAAATGTCTTTAGTATGAGAGTTACAGTTTTTTTTCCACCATCTTGCTTTAACTTCATGCAAAAATCACACAGTTCAGAAGAGATATCCCGTAATTAGACGCGCTCTATAATTTCGAGCTCCGACCTTTGTCGGCTTTAATTGCCAGGTCATTACAGAAATTCACTTGGCGAGACACTCAGGCTCCCAGGGAGTGATGTCATATCAAACACAGAGCAGCACACAATGTCTGCTGTTCTTTCCACTATTTGTTGCGCATTTTGGTAATTTTCCAAGCTTATTCCTTTTGTTCATTGTTTCTGGTTTAAGTTTTTGCTTTGCCAAGACACACACACAGTTACAGTGAAATAGGGCAAACTTACGATTTTTGTTTGTTGGGAATCTCGCGATGCACACTGTACCGAATGAAAAGTAGCTCTGAACAAAATCCGGAGAGCGGGTCGGCTTTTATAGGGAACCGCTGGCGTCGCCATAGTGCCGCGGCCGGCAAACAAGAGTTGTTTGCTGCCCCAAAGGCTAGGGAGGTGGGCCTTAAGGGAGGGGAATCACCATAAAGAGAGGCAGCCGCTGCCAGTTGTTGTTTTCGTGTCTACATAAAAGTTGCTTTTTGTTTTTCGCTTTATTCCCCACATGCACACTCACACACAGAATCAAATAGCAGACAAAAATGTGACGTTAGCAGTGTGTTTAATACATAGAGCCGTGTGCAAGTATAAGTGATTTAGTGGCACTTGCACAGGTATAACTACCTCATCCCCCAACCCCTGGTACCGCCACGAAAGAAAGCTGCAACTTTCTAATGATCCTCCACTGGAACGGCACCTGGTTGCTCTCTTTAAAGTACTCCTGTGCTCTTTTTTTTCATTTATTTTATCCCCTTTATAATACTCAATTTTCATATATATGCACCGAACAAAATTGTTAAATTTGAATGTTAATGCTATAGACTCTATAGTAATATAGTAGATATAGAGCAAATTAGCATAGTATTAGCATAGTATATTAGAGCAATATATTTTATCTTTCATTAAAAACGTATATTTTTCTATTTAAAAATTTAATTTTGTAGTTTTTTTTTTAAATATTTCTGTATAATTCATTATTCTCAACTGGTTGGTTCCTTATCTAGATTACTTCAGTAAGTACCGCTGGAATTGTGATAAGTTTCTAGAATATAATTATGATTCAACAGTTTCTTACATGTATTACACTTTAACCTTGAGGTAAACATTAAATTTCAAGGTATTTCCTTATAAATTTAACATTAGCTTTTAGGTAAATATATCTGTATATTTTGTTTTCTAATTATTTACCATTTAAAACATCTGTATATCTTGCTGTGTACACATTCCTGCATACTTAATGAACATCTGTGCTCACAGCAATTGCGCTTTAAAATAAACTCTTTTATCGAAGCTTACAAATAATAAAATAAAAAACACATGAAACAAGAAAAAAAAAATAAAGCAAACGAGATAGGAGGAGCAGGCGAAGCCGGCCGGCAAACATTCATATCAGACAAGCAGCAAAACGGCAACAGTTGGGTGCGATTCCCGGGAGAAATATATATAACTCATATTGTACTCGCCATCAACTAACATGGCCACATAAATAATACCACGGGCTTGCCAAAACGTCGGTTAAAATGTGACTCAGACTGTGATAAAATATGGGCAAAACCCAAACTGAGCAACGAACTACTCCGATTAATTTAATATGTCAAGCTCTGGGTAATTTCTACGTCGAAGGGACATGCAAATAGCAAATTACAGGTGTACGTTTTTTATGTAATTATCTTGATGGTCACAAAAATCGATGCATCGATTGGATTTTCTACCCATAGAAAAATGTTTGTAATTCGACGACCTTGGTAGCGGGCAACGATTGTTGTGGCCACATTACATTGCATGGGAATGTAAATAGAGCCAAGTTAGCCACTCCTTCCCACGAAAATGTATAACTCGATATAACTGGTGGCAAGACACCTCTCGAACATTCCGACTATTATTCGCTGGGGGTGGCTATATCGTCCCAAAAAACAGCTCTATTTATCAGTTTCACAATTGAGAATACCAACTATCAGCATGACCGGGCATAAATTTCAATAACAAGTCGAAAAGAGCATATTCGCAAGGGACACGTCAAACAAATTGCTCTCTTAACATCCAGAACAATCCGCCGCGCTTGTGAAATCGCAGCGAACACGAAAAACCCCAAAGACCCCGACGCCCCCTGGAAATTACTCATTTGAACATAATGCCGAAATCCACTGATTCATGGGAAACACTATGATCATGAAAAGGAAAGAAGTTCGCCAATAACCGGTTGGCTTAATTCACCAAAAAGCCGGCCCAAGATCTGGCGTAAAATTTAGAGAAAGGTCACACAGAGTGTTTATTGTTTGCCACCAGCGGGACCAAAGGAACCAGTTAGACGGCATTGGCCAAGTATGATTCACAAACAATCAAAAAGACATACCGCCTCAACGAAATGAAAAACCAAAACTATTCAAAGAGTCCCGACTAAGAGAGGAAATCGGCGAAGAGAATCTAAGAGATCTCTGGGGGGTATTCGTATCAAAGATCCAGAGAGTCTGCCGGCTTGCCATATAAGCGCTCATATGTATATACACGC
>JAEIHY010012148.1:0-10488 GCA_018904565.1 Drosophila tsacasi
AAGGAAGTGAGCTCCAAAAGATTAGTTGTTGTTGACCTTCGCTTTATAAATCCATGCTGAAATTATAGATCTACATATCTATCCTCTACATATAAAGCTGATAGCTCCGATCGGTAAGCGCAAAAAGAATTTATTTATTGATAACGATTGGATATAAGCTAAAAGCCAACTTATTAACTAAGAGCATTAGCTGTTAAGGCAAAATTTACATATTGAATTTATGGACAAAATTTTTTTTATGATATTGTTGAAGGAGAGTTGGATTGGGTTTTCGTGGAAAAAGTAAGCAGATCTCGTCATGCAACTGACACAGGCGGAATTTCCCAGGTGGATTTGGGTTCCCAGCTTTCCAAAAGAATTTCCAGAAAAACCATTCCCTTTCCCCTTAACTTCTATTTAACATTTATATTATTCGACTTTTGTTTATTAATTAACACATTTTTGTAAATAACCTGCTATGTTAGCTGCTAATGTTTGGGAATTTTCTCTCAGGAGCTCCGCTCCCTGCCTGTTCCGACTATTTTAAATACTTTTCCTGCATGTATGCATGCACTTTTCCGGGCAGAGCACATTTTCAACTAAGCTGCCAGCACATATGCATACTGTTAGGTTTCTATATGCATACATAATCCGATTGCCATAGTTGTTAGGTTGTTTTTGTTGCAGCTGGCAACCTGTTTCAAGGCTTAAATAAAACATTTCATTCTCGATGTTTCCATCACTGTTGAGCCGAAAAAGCTGCTCCTAGCTACAGCTACAGCCCTGCCTTGTTTTGTTTTTTGTTTTGTTGTTTAAGGCCAGGGCCGAGTATCTAAGTATCTATGTATCTGCGCACCCTGAGTATCCGAGTATCTGAGTATCTGACTGTTGTCGCCTTTGTTTCTTTGGGCCAAACAATGGCCGGCAAAGGGTTAGTCCAAGATCCCAGCCGGAGGCATTAATTACAACGTTCGCAGCGGGGCATCAGGCCCCATTTACAATTGCCCATTGTCTCGCCAGGTGCAGGTGCAGGTGCAGATGAAGGTGCCAGTGCAGGGCCAGAGGGAGCTAGGGTGAGGCGGAGAGCAGTGGCTGGAGCAGGAGCAGTCCCTTATTGTTGGGACAATTGCAATTGCGCCTGCCAAACTGCCGGAAGTAAGCGAATGCACTGGGAAAATAAATAGAAACGAACAGAGATACAGGGATACTGTTCCAAATTCTAGATGTATTAATATTATGTAAAAGGAAAGGTCTTGAAAAAACCCCAATTTAAAATGGTTTCAACATGAATATTTCTTTATTATATTCGCATTCTTCTTGGCCTCATTACTTTCCCTCTCTGTACTGGGCTCTGGCTTAGCTGGTTAGCTGGTAAGTGGGTTGTTGTCGGCTCGTCCGTTCCGTCTTTAGTTTGTTAGCCGTCATTGTGTGGCCTAAACTGCCGCTGCTGCCTGGGCATCGTGTCATATCGTGTCTCTTGGCCAGCTTCGTTGGCATCTGCGCTGCGGGGCTCGGTTAAATTGATAAATGCACCTGGCCGACTGTATTGTTCCGCCTCTTGGTCCTGCAACTGCTGCTGCTCCTGCTCCTGCTCATCCTCCAGCTTCTGCTCCTCCTGCTCCTCCTCCTCCATGCGCTCCATTTCCTTCTCCCAACCTGGTCTGTGTGTGCAGTCCTTGGGCTCGGGGCCATTTGTGCCATTGATTTGATTGCTGACTGCGATCATCTAATTGATGCGATGTGCTCACAGCTGGGGAATTCCCCGGTTGGGGGAGAGAGCTAATGCCACTATATGTCTGTATGTATGTATCACTATATACCATATACTTATATGTCGTGTTGTGCATTTGTGGGCCAATTAATTTGGCCACGGACATCACAATGGTGGGTTTATGTAACACACGCTATTCGGTTATATGTATAAAGACAGTGTGTTTTGGGAATTTACATTGACATTGAATTGAATTGGCTTTCGAAGGCAAGAATGTCAGGGACAGCTAATTTTGTCTTTTCTAAGAATATATGTATATTTAGGGATATATTTCTTAGCTTTTCTGTTTAGTAAGTAAGGCTCGAATCCCAACATAACTCCCTTTGGGTAAGGCTTCTTTTCGACTCGAAACCCAAGCCAGGTGTGAGTGACACCCGACGGCCTTGGGCCTTCGATTGCAGCTGCTTGCAGTGTGGCGGGTGGGTGGTGAGTATCCCCCCTCCCCTCGGGGATTGCATCAACAGATGGTGGCAACCCTTTTAGCCGCCCGTCTCGCCCACACAAGTGTTGCCTATTTTACGGCCACGCGACACAGCCAACTTGCTGTTTGCTGAATTGCCCTGAAGGGGGGCCAAAGGGGGATTGGAGTGGGATGGGACTCCTCGAAAGAGGGTCACACAGGTGAGCCAAAAGGGGTAACAGGTGGCGGCGACGGGCTGCAGCAGCAGCAGCTCTTGATGTTGTCAGTTGTTGGCTTAGAAATGTTGCGCACTGAGGAATGCATAAAAGGACAAAGCGATGCGGAGCTGGCAAGAACAACAACAGCTGCAAGGACCTGCCAGCTTTCCCTCTATCTCCAACCTCTTTCCAACCTCTTTCCATCCCCTTTCCAACCCCTTTCCACCCCCTTTCCCTCCATTCATTGCACCCTTAAAGGCGCCAAGGGGCCCCTGCACAAAGCAATGTCAGCTGCACTAATGCAACTGGCACACATGCACTCAGGAAAACATATAGTTCGTACATTTCAAATACAAATCGAAGGGGAATATGGGTGGATATATTTAAAATATATTATATACAGGATTTTAAGGAAGTTTTTTCTATGAAATACACTTAAATTCTAATCGAATAATTAATCTTTCTACAAAGTTCTTCCCCTAAGAATGTGCACTAAATTTAAATTGCGAACTGCAACTCACATTTTCCTTTTCAAAAATTAAGTTCCTGTTCTTGCAGAGATCTATACACAATCCCTGTCAACCGATTTCTTAGCCATTTGCCTCGATTTCGGGGTGACCTTGGACCGAGCCTTCCCCCAACGAAATCGAGAAGCAAAGCTCCTGATTTTTACACACTTTTTTCGGGGCCTGTAGCACTTTGAGCTGATGCCTTTGTGCGGCACGTGCTCTTTGTTTTTGCTCCTTGGATTCGCACACTTATGTGCCTGTGCCTCGTTTTTGGGTGGAAATGGGAAATGGGAAAGGTGGGGGATGGAAAGGTCGTGGGAGTCGCTGGCTGCTTTTTGAAAGCGTACTGCGCACTTGGCAGCGAGCGGCGAGTTTTTAATGAAGGCATTTAGCAATCCGATGGGGAATCGCTATTGCTGCACTTGACCTTTGACCCACCTGAGTGCTGTCCAGTTGAAGGGAAGCTGCTGCTGCATCGGATAGCTGTCTCAAGTTTCTGCCTCGTTAAAATAAAAAAAAAACAAAAAAAAAATACTCAGAAAATGCGAGTTAACATGAAGGTCATGATTAATACCTTGTTATGACTTTAAAAATGATTATTTGTGAACTTAACCAGCAATATGAAATTAAAGGAATTTATGTAAAATATATATTCTTTATAATAATAATATATAAACAAAAAAACTGCAAGCAAACGAATTAAAAATGATTGTCATAGGCTGCTGAGCCTGAGCCTCTGGCAAACATTTTAATAAGAGTTAAAAAAAGTATTCTAATAAATATATAACAAATTAAATTAATCTGAATATAATACAACAATTGAATAAATGTGAAAATAATATTGTTATCCCCGGGAAACTTGCCACAAGCCTGGCTCTGAAACTTTCCCAGCAGCACTCTAAACCCTGGGATTTTGGACAAAAGTTATGAAAAGAAATAAGTTGTGCTGGAACTTTGGCTGGGCTTTTCCTTGTTTCCTTTTACCAAATGCAAGTTGAGCACTTTAAAAGCTACCCAGAGTGGCCAGCTTGAGTGACCACCTTGGCATCCTGGCTGCTTCTTCTCCTGCTCCTCCTCCACACCAGACAGAGTGTGACATCAACGCGCGGACACCTAAATGAAACCAGAGTCTAAATTGCAGAGCAGCAACTGAAACCGGAGCCGGCCGCCGGCGGGCATGCGTGGATATGTATGAGGATGTGGAAAACGGTGAAAATTTCCTAAAAAAAAAAGACAGGACACAAAAAAGAGCGTTTCCGTCGACAACGTTTTGTTTCGCTTCTTTTTTTCTTTTCTCACATGGCAGATGGCAAAAGACCCGCGGCGCCGGCTGTCCAGTGTCCAGATTCCAGAGCGCTCTCCGGACTCCGGAGTGCCCGATACCCAGACCTCATCCCGATTCCTTCTGGTTGCCCAACGTCTGACTGACATGCGCTAATTGATTTCAAGACCTCAGGGCTGCCAAAAGCGGAACTTTCTGTGACAGAGCTGTCCTTTTTCGTGGTAAAAAATATTTCAATTTGGCCAGAAAACAATAGCTTGTTGGGTATTACTGAATTTAGCAAGAAATCATTAGATTTTCAATTAAATCCATGTTCTACAACTAGTATCTTGTGTGGGAAATTACTGAGTTTGGCCAGGAATAAGCTGCTTTTTTATTAAAATCATTCTAGGCTCGAGTGAAAAGAGGCTAAACTTTAGTTATTGAGTTCAAGGTCTGTCTGCCATTTTCTCATTTCTCCTTCGGACTCAACCTTGTGACTGACTGCTTCGGTTGCCTCCAGCCATGTTTGGTCCATCTTTCCGGATTGTGAAATATGTCCCAAGCCAGAGGCAAGGAGACTGAGGTTCCCCGGTTGACAGGACAACTGTCCAAGAAAACAGCTTAATTATATTTCGAGTTTGGCCAATTGTTTGTGGGCCTTCTCGAAGCTGAAGCTGAAGAGGAGCCGTTGCAGTCGTTGGGGCCAGGTTAATTAATTTTTCCTTTTCGTTTTCGTTTTCATGTGCCTGTGCCTCGACAGGTGGTAAAGTTTTCATTCAATCAAGTGTGCCGCCAACGCTGCCGCTGCCTCTGCCGCCGCCGCCAAAACCAAGAAAAGCAGAACTTTGAACTTGAAGTTTTTCCGGGCCCCCTCAGACCCTTCAGTACCCTTCGATTTGGCCAGGCGGCGGCAGGCAGCGTTTTAATTAGCCTAATTAATTTTTGGCACAAAAACCAACAGAGACGACGATGGATGGCCCCGGCCAAAAGTTTTCCACGGCGACTGCGGGTGGCTGTGGCCAATGCTGGCTCATCGGTGGAAACTCGCTGCAGCGGCGAAACTTTTCCGAGGGCTGAGAGCATTTTCCTGCCAAGACGCCCGGCGTAGTTCCGTAAACTGTTCTAAAGAGCTCGAAATTGGCTGCCAGACAACAGGTTGCGGTGCTGCCAACCAAAAGCAAGGCTAAATAAATATGCCCAAAAAGGGGATTTTAAATGAAGGCAAAACAACTTATAATATATCTCGCTTATATTTGGTTCAATAGGAGATAAAAGCAACGGAAGCCACCCAGTTAGATGTCCGTTTTAGTAACCAATAATGGCGGAAGCTGGACTAACCGCAGGACTCCTCCTTTCCACCTTTTGGAACCAGTTAATAGGCAGAACAGCTGGCTGCTGGAGGCTCCTCCTCCAAAGGCCGGAAGTATGCAGGCGAGCTGACAAACCCGTTTAGGAAGTGGAACGGCCGGCTAACACAGAGCACAGCGAATGGCGAATTCCAAATGGCAGGAAGGAAGGCGGAAGTGTGTAATTTAAGCCAAGGGTAGGGCAGGAGCCGCAACAGAATCAGGCAAAAGTGCAACAAGCAGCTGGCCAACTAAAGGAGGTCAAAAACAGGATCAGGATAGAGGGAAGGGCAGAGCGAATAGCAGCACTTATATGTAGACAGGACAGTGGAAAAATCACACCTTAACCTTAAAAATATAACTCAAATAAATATTACTAATATAATATCAAATGCAATTTATAAAAATATTTTAACCACAAAACATATTTATTAAACTATTTAATTTAAGATCTTAACTCTTTAATTGCACTTATTCCCTTTGTTTTCCCATTAAATATTAATTGTTTACAGGGGCATGCAGCTGTGTATGCATTTAAATGCTAATTAAAACACTGATATCCACACAAAGGGTTAAGCGAACAAAAATGAACGATTGCCCCGGGCCATGCTAATTATAACAAACTTGTTTGCCCTTCAGTTCATGAGCTGAAATTCCAATTTAGTATTTATTACCTATTGTTATTCGTCCTTAAATTGCTTAAATGCTCGTATCATGGCATTTGGCATGCATATTTCATATTGATTTGGGGCCTCGCATCAAATTAAAGTGATTACAATTTAGCAAAAACCCTGATGGTAGTCTGCTGGGTGAGCTCCAGTCCCTCGTCCAGCGCCAAATATGCAAAACGGCCAAATGCACTTAGCCGATATGACTGCTCTTAGCCGGAGGAGTTCTTGCTGGCACATAAATCGAGCCAACTTGTGCGCTAAAAGAGCCGAAAAATGGCATTCAGGAGGACAAGTAGGAGTTGCAGGAGCTAGGTATGGCAAAACAATGTCGAATTATCGTAAAGGGTTATCGTAGGGTTATTTTTATATATTTGATCATTTTATGTTTGATATTTGTTTATTTGTTATATATTATATGATGGTGAGGTATTTTCGAGGGACAGAGGGAACTTATTCTTGTGGGATGATCACATTGAATAAGTGCGGATCGGACATTATATCGATAGTTTGGGAATATTTTTCGTACTTTTCGATGATAAATCAATCTTAAAGAGTTTTTAGATTTTATTGTGCTCTATTTAAGAACCTGCTATATTTTCCGTACTTTTCTTATCAATAACATGATGTAAGCGTGTGCGATATGTTTTATAATTATCTAATCGATAACAATCATATATCACACACATATATAAAGCTTCCATTTCTAGGCTCATTCATGGCATATATAAAATATATAGCATTTTATGATACCTAAAATTGTGTGATATTTTCAATACTTTCCACTCCGTTAAAAAACTTACTTAGGCTATCTCTAGGCTCGAAAGATCGATATTATTTCGATAGCTTTGACATATATACCTATCGTTCATATTTGTATGCATCATACCAAATATATAGATTTTTGTGAGTATCATAATTTTCGATACTTAAAATCCTTCAACATTTTCGATTTTTCTCCTTCGATAACTCAGTTATGTAGGCAATCTCTACGCCCTGCTAGAGAATACAGAGTATATTAATTTTTGTTGGGACTGCTTTTAAGGAATAGCCATTGCTTCGAAATTATTTCGATAGCTTTGGTTTACTTCTCATACCAAATATATAGATTTTCTTTCGAATATCGAAATTTTCGATATTTGAACTACTTTAAAGTTTTCGATACCTTTCTCACCGATAACACACATATGTACATATGTGTAGGCCATCTCTAGGCGCTGCTAAACAAAACATTTATGGCGAGGTGGGGCAACAAATGGCAGCTTTGGCATCAACTCAAGTGGCCATAATGGCATAGACGATGTTCAGGAAGCCGCCGTTGTTGTCGCCTCTTGTTGCCATTTTTGCTGTTGCTGCTGTTGTTTTTCTTGTTGTTGTTCGACGGAGGATGGATGGAAGAAGGATGGTGTGGCCGTGTGGCTGTGTGGCAGTGTGGCTGTGGCTGGCGGCGGGATGGGGAAGTGTCACAGGAAACAGGAAGTGCGGCAGATAGCAGAGCAAAAGTTGGCTATGTCCCAGTTTTAGGACAACGACACCTCCAGGCAGGCGGCAGGGGGTCTTGCCAGACCGATCATTATCAGCATCATTATGGCCATCATGATGGCCTGGAAAAGAAAAACGAAATCTTTAAAACCAACTTATAGAGTCGTCGTCGTTTTAGATTTTTAGCCTTAATTATGCGCTCATTAGGCGGGTTCCCCTTTGCGTTACGACCCAGCAGTTCAATTGAAAGCTTTTCATTTCATTTGATTTCATTTCCATTCGCATACTGCATTCGCATTCTGCACTCGCATTTTGCTTTTCCATTTTTATTGCATTGCCTTGCCTGGCATTTCATTCCATTTCGTTTGGCTGCACTGCGAACTGACAAATTTCTTAATTGCAAGGCAGCTTTTTGGAATGCCTTTTCATCTCGGGGCTCCCCGAAAACGCAAACAGAAAGATTCAAAGAACAGGCCGTCAAAATGGGCAGGAAAAAAATGTGTACAGAAAAACAGAACAGAACTGTGGAAATAAAAACACAGAGGCAGAATCGAAAGTGGTTAAGCCGACGTCTCTATGCCCTGCCCATAAGTGGGATTATACACATACATAGGTCCTTGTATTAAAATTTCACTCAGAAGCTTGCAAAGCACTGAAGGAGACATTTTCGACCTTCAAAGAATACAATGTATTTTAAAATAAATTGAAATTCAGTATGCAGATTTATTTATTTACCTTTTTAGCTTCGTTTTGATCGATTTCAAGGGATATACATACATTTCGGGTTCCTAAAGTCCTTTTCTGAAGCTTCTTCGCTGTTAATAATTTAATGACATTAAAATCACCCAACATTTAGTTGAATTAAGTCTTAAAAACTATTAATTTTATGCAATTTATTCAACCCACAGACTGGAGTACTTGAATTCCGGCGAAATCTAAAGTTCAAAACTAAGCCTGATTAATTTCCTTGACCTGCCAGGTAATTGCTTCACCTTGTGGCCATAGCCGAAAGACCCCATTTTTTAGGGGCATAATAGGAGGAGAAGAAAATCAGAGAGCGAGAGAAATCAGGGCAGCCGAGCGTGGGATCTGTTCAAAAACTGGCCAAAATGGGGTGAAGGGCGGCAACGGAATCCGGGTGTATCTTTGCCTAATGGCCGCTGGCGAATGCAAAAAGGCTGTTGCCTCTTTTGTTGCTGTTGCCTTGCTCTGTTGCAACTTGAACAACCTTGAAGTTGCAACAGAGCACAGAACAAAATACAAAAAACAAGAAACGAGAAAACACAAAACAAAAAGATTGAATTTAATTCAAATTGAGCTTGCCGCAGCGAACAAAGGGAGTGAGAACTGCTCTAAGAACGACTCAACAATGTCTTGGCCTGGGCTACCCTTCCAGTCCTTTCGGTCTGACATTATCTCCTTCCCTTTCTCTACACTGAGAGATAATTAACGAAGTGCCGCTTCAATACTAAACTTGAAATAAATCACATATTTTAAGAATTTATCTGAGAAATGAAAGAGAAACACTTTTAGATTGTAGTTTAGACTTAAAAATATATATTTAAGGGATATTTAGATCTAAGGACGTCTATTCAGGGGATTCTTAGACTTAAAGATATATTTTCCTGGCCGTGTGTCACGCTCTTCTCGTCTCTTTTTGTGGCATGTGCTAAAATAGACAAGTTTATTGCCAGTTTGGGGCCTGGGGGCAAACAATGACGAGGCCAAAAGGGTAGACAAGTGCTAGGCCATGTTGTTCTTACTCTGGCAAAGGTCAAAAGTGTGGGTCTCTCAGGGTGTGTGTAGTGTGTGCCGTGTGTGTGCCGGGGCCAGTCCTGACAGTTGTCATGTGGCGAGAGAGCGGGGTCTCAAGGTGAGCAACTTGAGCCGAAAGGCTTCTGCTCTGGTTCTCCTTCTCCGCTGCAGTTCGGCTTAGGCTTTGTCATGTGTTCTGTCTCGTCCTGTCCGGTCCCGTCTCGTCCTGTCCCGTCCTGTCCTATCCTGTCCCCCAAAAGCAACTGTCAGAGACTCAGAAATTCAGAAATTGGACAAGATGCAGCAGCAGCGGCAGTTATCCCATCTCTCTCGTATCTTCCAACTGCAGTCTCAGCACATTTTAGGGCCCAGTGTTTGCCCTCGGTTATTCATAGAGCCTGACCGGCTTTAGGCCTTTCCGACTCCAAGCTTAATTGTCATACATTTTTCGGGGGGGCCGGCCTTTTTTATGACGGCCAACGAAACTGGGTTAAAACGACCGAAACACTCTTAACGGGGCGGTAAACCAGGGGCCAAATGATGATGATGCTGTGCCCACTAGGACCAGCCTGATGGCTGCTGTTGCGAATTCACCAGAATTTACCATTTGTGGCCAGAAGTTTGCTCAGTTGAAGGTTGTTTGAATTGCAAAGTTTCCACTGTTCTTATTATTAAATTGTAAATTGTAAGCCGCCACAAACAGTGGGTATTTTCAGGAAGAAATCTTGCCTAAAGACTTTCCCACATATATATTTTTTCATTTGAAACGAATTTCTACTTCAAGAGACTTCTAGACTATGAATGCCCTCAAAATTATCCAAAACCATTATTTATGTACCATTTGATCTGCATTTTCCACGGGAAAGCACTTGCTTAGCCCACCAGCCGCTCTCAAGTTCCACTTACTTATTCATTCGGCTCAATTTGCGAATTTAACTGCCGCATTTTCTCGCCGCCTTTTCATTTCGCCAACCATTTCTTTTTACGAGCGCGGAAAACTTTGCCGTGCCCTGCCATTTTCATTCATTTGCCGGGGAAAGGGACGGAGGGGAACAGAGGGGCAATTAGGCAAGTTTTTTTTTTTGCAGTACTTTCT
>JAEIHY010012149.1:0-28024 GCA_018904565.1 Drosophila tsacasi
CGTTCTCCTTGAGTCCCTGTAGAGAGGGCTCAGTTTTTACAAGCTTCAGCATGTCCGCGTCCGCCTTGGCACACATCAAGTGAGCTGTGTGTGCCTCAGCACAATGAGGATTTTCACTTTTACAGCTCCAGCAGAGAGAGTAACCCCTCGGTTGCCTTTGCAAGAATTTAATTATATCCCCATTTCTGTGTCTCCCCACATTTATTTCACATTCATACCTGCAGTGTTCACTTTTGGAAAATCTAAGCTGCCTCCCATCCCCATTTTCACCTTCTTCGGCCAGCGCCCTCTAGCATTCAGTCACTTACCACGAAAAGTGTGTAAAATCTCATCAAATCATCAGTTACTCACCTGCAAGAGAGAGAGAAGGAGAAACAGATTTATTAGCAAACATTTCCAATAGTAGGCAAGCTCCCCTGGCAAATCACGGACAAATTGCCTGGGGCCTCCTCTCACACGGAATGGGAAATTCCAAAGCGAAGCGTTCTCCCTCTCCCCACGGATATAATCCCGAACATTATTTCCACGAAATTAAAAAATTTACGCTTACACAATTAATCTTGGCAGCCAAGCGATGATGATGGGAAGGACGGCAGGCGGCGGGTCAGCCGCGCAGGGAAAAAGAAAGAAATTCCTAGGAAAGTGCACGAGACACAAGATGCTCGAGCGAGAAAGGAGAGTGCGGCACGTAGCGAGCGCTAATCAAATAAAAACATTCAACATTTACACATTGATAGCTGCTCGAAAGAGACCGAGTGCCGCTGCGAGAGCGAGAGGGTCGAGACCTGTTTCGGCCACTATTATTGCTTTACGACACCCGCATGTTGCGACGGCTCTTTGGTCGGCCAGAAGTCCTTTCATTAGGCTCGCTACGAGGGTGGGCGCAGGACATACGATATGGACAGGAGTGCGTTAAAAAAGCGAGGGTACAAGACCCGTCCCCGTCCCGTAACCTGACGCCTCGTCCTGCCGCTCCCGGCTGCTTCGGGCATTGTAAGTCGATATCCTGAAAATGTGCTAAAAATGTGCGGTCGTTGGCCGTCGCCCCGCTACCCGCAAATGTATCTGAGCTGGTGCGTATCCGAGCTGCGAGTATCTGCAGGCTGGCGGACAGGCGGGCAGGCGCCTTCTAATGCATGACTCGAAAAGATACTTTGCCGGGCTTGGCCCGTCTTGTCTTTTATTTCGGCTGCATAAAAATTGTCATCGCAACTATCATAAAATTTCCATTAGCGTGGAGTATCCAAGAGATTCTTGCGCCGCGGGACGATTATGCTGCCACGAAATACGAAATACAAAATACTCATTTCCCATTTCCCATCGAATAAACACAGGCGGGCAGTAAGACGGAGCTACAGGGAGAGACTCTTCTCAATTACGGTTAGTCGGTGGTCTTATCTAGCTCTGGATCGGGGCTGTTTGATGAATCCACTCCCTGCCATCCGCCGGTCCCTTCCTTTTCCTTCCCTCCTCACCCCGCCCCGCCCTAAGCATTCCCACGTAAATTATTTTTCGCATCGAAACTACTTCAAGTGCTTCATGTCGAGCCATAAAAGAGGAACAGAGACGGAGGCACCGAGATATCCTGCTCGGTACAGCTGCGACATTTTCCCTACTTTGTATCTCTCCATCTCTGTATCTCTCCTATTTCGCTGCCTATTTGTTTTGGTCTCCAATGTATCTTAAATTTTATTTTATTGTTTTCCTTTCTTCGCTGTGCCCCGCTCTGTTTGTTGTTGGGTTTTCCTCATTCGGCTGCGCTGCGGCATAAAATGAAAATCATTTTCCGAGATTTACTTCGCTCTCATCCTCGGCAGCAGCTCCTCTCTCCCTGGCGTTTTTGTTTTGGTTTTCCCGTCTCATTCCGTGCGATAAGGCAAACGTTGTTTTGCTATTTTTATCGCCTTCGCTCCTAATGACGAAACATCCCGGAGACTGCTTGGTCCTGCCAAAAATTTTATTACTGTTTGCCTTTTTAGTGGACCGACAGATGTCTCCAGTTCCCTCGGCCGTATCTCTTATCTCAGTCCCCTAATTTTGGGCTGTAAGCCGCTTTAAGGTGCCAGATTTTGGGGCATTAAAAGTTTGCTCTCCTTTTCGTTTCCCTTCCCCAGGATCTTAGCGTCTTATTCCTTCCTCGGTCTTTGCGTATACACACATTCCTAATGCGAATGCATATACAAACAGTATGTATATCGGTCAAAAGTTCCTATGTAGCCGCGTGATTCTGTGGCCTGCCATTGAGCACTTCCGTCCCGCTGATAAACGAAATCTTTCAGCGACTCTGGCTCTCTGAGCCGAGCCATTCAAGTGGCACACATTATGGTCAAAGTATTTATAGAGTCTGAGATATTTTATTAGCGATAGCGACAGCTGCTGCCGAGTGGAGACCGGGTACGGGGGCGATGACTGAAATGCGGCGACAAGTGCATCCCCGTACTGATGGATCGCCCGAGATCGCGTCCAGCCCCAGGCCCAGGCCCGTCTCAGAGTCGAACCCGAGTTCATCGCAAACCCCATTAAAGAGCAGCAACAAAATTTGTCATTACGCTTAGTTTTTACAGCTTCTGGAAAACCCAGAAGCATGATTTTATGGCGCGTCTAGGGACCCTGGGGCAACCCTTTGTGCAACGCTGGCAGATGCAATTAAGAAGCAGCCGCAGAGCCGAAACGGAACGGAACGGAACTGAAAAAATATGTAAAGTGCTCGTAAAGATTGGGGGACGGGGACACTGAATTTGCATTCAGTTGTGAAACATTCTATAAAAAATAATAAATTTAATGTTCGACAATAAAAGCCGGCGAGAAGTACAGAAAGCATTCGCATATTTTTTATGACTTTTGCGTGAATATTCCTTTGACGCGAGTGGGTGGAGCGAAGCGGGACAGGACTCTTTTTTCCCCCCCAACATCAGCAATTGTGCAGCAATTACTGTAAACAACAATCACCAAGTCGGGGCCAGGACGTGCCACATGAGCGAGCACCGAGACAATGTGGGATTTCAACAAATTTGTGTGCTACAAAAGAGTCATAAAATAGAGCCGAACTCCATCTACCTAGGATGACGCAGAGTCAGGACAGGCCATACCATGAATATTTTTTTAAAGACAACTGTTACCATCTATGAAGAATTTACCTTCAGCCATTCAACTTTATTCGTATCTCGTTAAGCATCTTGTTCTGAAATTGTCTTTGAAATCAATTGGACCCGTTACCAAGGCTTGAAGTATATGTATATTTTTCTTGGGATCTTTATTTATAATTGATATCGAAATTTGGATTTTATAAAAACTAATACTAAGGTTTCTGAAGTGGCACTCTAGCTCAGCCTTAATATCTCTGTCTTGGGGGCGAACTCTTCTGGCTATAAGCCGCTTTTTGTCAGGGAGGAAATCGAATTATAATATGAACGGATGAGTTCTTTTTGATTTCTTTCGGTCGGGACCAAATGAGGCATGTCGGAGACGAAAAAGGGGGAATGCTCTCGCTCGGTTCCCTAACTAATCCCGGAATGACAAAACGGGGCAGCTGATGCAGCTGAAGCGGAGAACGGGCACGTAGTGCGAGCGAGAGGCAGGGAGATTGGGACTTGAAGCGGGCTCGCAGCAGGTACTCCGCGGCGGGACGGGTTCTGACCAGGTCGGGTCAACTGAACACCTAACAAATTTCGAGACCTGACTGCTGCCTGCTTGCCTGCCTGCCTGCCTGCCTCTGGCTCGTTCATTTGCGGTCCATCCTACGCGCTGCGGCATCATTATCGCCTATATCCCGTCGCCCTCTCGAGTGTGGGCTTAAGGTCTTTTGTGCGTCCTCCTCTCTCGTTCCCTTTGTGTGTTATTTCGCAAAAATAAAGATGAGCGGTAGAACGAGGAGGCATTGTTGGCCTCCTGCTGTTTACATGTAATTTTCCCAGCATTCCGTTGCCAGCCATTCCATCCCCTTCTCACCATCTCACCATCTCGCCATCTCATTCTGCTCTCGACATTTTGAATTTCCCGACGCTGTCAATTTTTCTGTTCTACCTTTTCCACTCCTTTTTATTTTTGCCTTTTTGCCAGCTACAAATCGCTTTGATTTACATAATTCTGCGCACATTTCGACGCATAGTTTTTCCAGCTTCGGCTGTAGTCGCCTTCGCTGCTGTTGTTGCTGGGGTGTTTGCATATTTTTTGACAGCTGTCAGGAAGTAATAAGTTGGAATTTTGCCCGGTGCCGGCGCCTAGTCTGCATCTCCTGACATTGACAGTTGTGAACGGGAACGGGAGCAGGAGGGCAAAGGGAGCAGAGAAATCAGAAAAAATCCTTGCAGACATTTTACAAATGCTGCGTGGACGTCCTGCGGGGAGTCCGGATACCGGCATCCGGGCATTCGGGAAACCCACCAACAATGGCCATGTCAACGAGCTGAATCAGATTCGAAATCGTAAAGTTTTATTCGATTGGCCCAAAACAGGTTCTCCAAATATGACAGCTGGGCTTTGTGGTGTCATTAAGGGCCTAACGCCGGCCGAGGTCCTCGCTCAGGTTGATTTTGGGGATTAGCCGATGAGCGGCTTAGTTGCCGGCGAGGATTAGCGAAACTGATGGGCTGCTTAGGCTGGCCTATGTCAACAGGGAATCTGGAGTCCTATGGCAAGCCTTCAGTCCGGGAAAATCTAAATACGAATCCCCGGGGGTGGCTCTTTTATAATGAAAGCTAACATTGAACAATTTTCACAATGCCATGTTATGCCTTTTAATATTATATTATGTTAGATACGAAAAAAATGTTAACATAATTTTTAATAATGCGCAAAAAGTAGCTGCTTAAAAAATCTTACATTTAAACAACAAAACGGATATTTTTAGCAACAAAATTAAGCGCACTGGTGTGATTTTTTTTTTAAACTGTGTTAGATTTGTTAATGCACCTGAATTAAAACAGAAAAAGTAAACTTATTGTAAGAAAAAACTATTGATTTAGAAACGTTTAAGGGCTAAATACAAAGTTTAATAAATAAATTCCATAAGAATAAAGAAATGAAAAGAAATAGTTTCGCAACAGACAGAAAGGTGAGCTCCAACATTTCGTTTTCGATTTCTCCTAATATGATAATAAATATACATATAGGAATATCAAATTATCTGATGTTTTAAATATTTAAGTTATATTTCAATTTCCAATTGAATGCCATATTGGCGTGCATTTCCAAGGTCCTCGCTGACTCAACACCCTTCCTCCCAAGACCTCCATGTTCAACTGTCTATGACGCACAGGAAGCCCCGGCACCCACTCGAAAGCACTCCTGTCCGTCCATTTATAATATTGCCCCCCTCGCAACAAAACCGAAAATAGACGGCGCGGTGCGGTTGAGAACAAGTGGGAGCGCGCCGCAAGCACAAAATTGTTGAAACATGCCCATGCCAAGATCCCAGAACCAAGATCCGAGATCACTTTTGGGAGCGACCGCACCCGTGTGAGTGCACCAGGCCAACCCAAACAATACGGAATTGCCTCGGTTTGGGGGCCCAGAAGCAAGTGTTGGGCTGTTCAAAATAATTGTCCGAATGAGATTTCCATTTTGCAAAATTGTAGCCAAGACAAAAATAAACAAAGTGGCCTCATTAAAGTGCCCATAAACTAATCGAACGCGGCGTAAACAAATGATACGAGCTCCGTTCTGTTCGGTTATGTTTTCCGTTGCTGGAAAAACTGGAAAAATCAGTGGAGAATAAGGGAATCGCCGTGCACACATAGAAAAAATATTATAACAAAACCGAATCGTGGGGATACATACAAATATTAATACCTCAGGTTAGAAAGACCACTCTTGTACTACTTAGTTAAAAAGTTTGCAAAAATCGAATAACGATACCTCTTTAAATATTTCTAATAATGCCGATATGATTTTCTGTAATATTTTGTTCTTTAATTTTGAAATGAAATGGAAATTTTTAAAATATCTTCACAACATAGCCAAAGTTTTTCGGATTAAAAACCTATATAGATTTGGATGGGTTTATTAAATTAAATATGTATATATGTACATACATATATATAAATTATTATTCCATATTTTTGTTCTGAGTGCAGCGCTTCAGTCCCAATCAAAATCCGAATCGGAGTCCGATTCCGATGCCGTGGGTGACCTTGTTGAGCTTCCATTTTCGAAATTAGTTGCGTGTTTCTCGCTCTTTTTTCGCTTTCAGCTTTTGCATTGTGATTGGACTTGCGATTGGCTTTGGAGGCCATCTGGAGCTGGGCTTGGATTTGGATTGGGATTCGGATGTGGCGGTGGATGTGGATGTGTCAGTGGACTTGGTCTGTGTTTAATAAAGCAGAGTGATTTTTTTCTCAACCTAATTTGGCTAATTGGCGGCTGACAAATCGAGCATTGAGACATTTGAAACTTCTGTTTCGAGCAGATTTTCACACATCAACACAACGCCCCCTTTAACTCGCGAGGGAAGGAATTTTCCGCTGCTTTTCCAGGCCTTCTCTTTTTTGTTTTTCTCGGTTCTGGGTTCTGGGTTCTGACTTTTTGGCCATTTTATGACAGCCTGGTGGCGGTGAAAAGCGGGGGAGAAGCGTGTAAAGCGGGAAAAGCTGGTGCCTGGTGAAGTGTTGAAAATTTACGAGCTGCGCCCCTCCCCAATCACACCCCCTTTTGGCCCACTTTATTGAATTTCATTTCTTGCGCCAAAACAGAAAAAAGAAATTCTCGCAAGTCTTCGGGTCTCAGGAATTTATTGTTTGCCAGTTACGAAATTTATTTCTTGCTGTAAATTTACAATTTTTTCGCTTTTCTCCCAGGTAGCGCACAAGCACAACAACACACACAGCACACACGTACACACCCAGGTCCCTCTTCTTCTTGTTCGATTTCCATTTGATTTTTATTTCGATTCAAAGCTTCAATTGTTTGGCAATTGTTTTTATAACACCACAAAAACGCTGATAGGGAGAAGAAGGCGAAGACCAAGGCGAGGGCGAACGCGAAACAGAAGCAAGAGAAGAAGAAGAAGAAGAAGGAGGCGAGGAGGAAGGCGGCGAGAGCGCAAAGAGGAAATGCCAGAAATAAAGTTATGTAAATTCCGTTTTATGTGCGGCTCCTAGCGAGCGTATGTGTGTGTGTGTGTGTGCGGCTAAGTTCAAATGCCAAAAAGCAAAGGAGGAAATAATAAAACTGAAGCATGTCGGAGCATGTTTGTGGTTAGTGTGCTTGTCCTGGCGAGTCAAGGGATCCCTTAAATGAGGGATAGGTCTGGCAAGTACATACATAGCTAGCAGGAGGGGCGCGTAGCAGGTGCTAATCATCTTGGTTGGAGATAAATTTATAGTTAATACATACATACATATGTACATAATATACAATATACAAAACAAAATCACCTTTTAACGAGGTAACAAAAAAAAGTGACGATTGCACTTAGCTTGCCTCTATAAACCAAATAGTATAAGCTAATATTTTATTCATTAGTAGAGGTTTATTATATATTTGTTTCATTTGCAAGCTGCTTTAACAACATATTACATTAATTAAACTTGTTCACAGCTAGAAAAAAGCCTCGCTTAAAAATATACATACATATGCATTTTACCACAACAGCTTAAAATATGGATTTAAATTCTTTTTCTTTTACCCCTATATCTACATGTAGTTAACCCTTGGTTTTATTAAGGCCAATTATGAATACGTTTTAATTAAAGCAAAACCCTATAATGATAAATAGTTTTAAAAAAAATATATATTATTTTACAAATTTGTAAAAACAAAAGGGAAATATTTATTTTTCTTATAAAAACGTTACCTTAAATTGTACGTGAGCCTAATACAGAAATATACATAAATAATAGGAAATTTACAAAAAATTTACAATCAGGTATGATATTGTGTGCATTTTACTGGACTTTCCTCAGTGTATCTAAGAACAGGCAATTGTAACAAAAAACCTTCAGAGGACTCTCTTTTTCTATTTCAGCCGCAGGCATTCTGGAGGGTTGGGGACACGTCTGGGATTCCCCTAATTCCTGGACTGACTGCCTGACAGAAAGAGTATCCTTTTCAACTGCGCTTTGTGCGCTGGCTATTGTTGAACTCGCTTTATTAATCAGACAAATCGTGAAAAAGCGCGCTCAGTCGGAAAAAGGGAAATTATGAAATATGAAACGAGATCGGGCTCAATGTCGGGCCCGCCCCGCTCTACACTTCCAGCGCGGGATGTCGCCTTAATTTGTTTAATTTATGCAAAATGTTTGGCCGCAGTCGGCGATAAGCGTCGTAATTTGTTCAAACTTGTCGCAAGTTGCTGGCCCTTCCTCTCTCCATCACCGATTTTAATCAAGAAGCCCAGTAAATTCGGTACAAGCAGGGAAGATAACTCGAAAAATTACAAAGCTTACTCACTTTCCCTAATTCGGACAAGTGCCTTTTGTTTTAATTAATTTAAATCGCCACTTGTTTGGGTTTTCACTGCATATTTCTTGGTTACTAATCCTGATTCAAAATACAAGTAAATTGCTAAATTAATTGTTTATCAAATTTCTATATGCAAAACACTAACTAATTTTCCATCTATCTTTCGTCAGATACTTTTTATATACAGATGGAAAATAAATAATTAATTTCATATGTTGAATAGCATAAATATTTTGTTTTCCCTTTAATAAGGACTGAATAAATAAATAAATAAATAAATAGGACTTAGAAAAATATAGCTATAGGCAGAAACGATTTTTCTTTATTTTGTACCTAAAAACAATTTGACTTTTTGTATGTATACCCATGTACATTATATACTGACAGAGACAACAAATTTACTAAGGTGAATTTGAAATTATGCAGAAAACACTTCTGACTTAGCAAAACTCTTCCTCAAATGTGATTAAGGTGTATAATTCAATATGTAATTAAGTTGCAGCCCCAAGCAAAACTTTCCAAGGAAAGGACAGTGAAGCCGTCCGTGGATTCTATATAGAAGGCATCCTATGCTTGGCCAGAAGTCTTCGAGCTTCCCAAAATGTTGGAAAGCCATAGAAGCAATCTGCCAGGCCGGAGCCTAATTCCAAGCTCCCACTCACCTTGTCTTCCGTGTGTCCGCTGCGCCGTGTTGCTGGCCGTGTCCGGCGGACGGTGCGGCAGGTGCTGGTACTCGTAGTCGTAGTGCGACGACTGGGCGGCGGCGGCCTGCAGGTTCTGCAGATTCTGCTGGCTGTGCTGGCCCTGGTGCTGCAGCGTCTGACTGCCGTGGGAGCCGTGGTCTGCCGCGGGGGCCGAGGGCCGCCCGCTCATGGGCAGCGTCCGTCCTTGCGCCTGCTGGGGATGGGACAGGGCGTGGGCATGGGCGGCGTGGAGACCGCCGCCCGCGTCGCGGCAGTCGAGCGTGGACTCATACTCGTAGGGATTCATGGCGGTCGCCTCCAGGGGACATTCGTCGTCGTCGGTGTCCGTGCCGCCGTCGTATATGTTGTCCGTGTGGCGGTACGCGTGGTGGGCGTGCTGCTTGGAGAACTTAATCTTGGCGGCTTTTGCGGGCCGGGCCGTACAGCCAGACAGCCGGACAGCGACGGAGGAGGAAGAGAAGAAGAAGGGGAAGAAGAGGGGGAGCGGAGCAGAGAAGCGAAGCCAAAGACGGACTTTTCACTGCACGCACAGCACTTCACTTGGCCATTTCTCGGCGGTTAATCAGGGTTACGCTTGCAATCACAATCACAATTGGGGAACAATTTAATATTTATATTCTCGGGGACCGCGACCGCAGCTCACCCGGAATTGGGGGACGCGACGGAAACACACAGAACACGACAGGGAGACGCGACGGAACAGATCACGATCGACAAGAGAATTTGGCAAAATCCTTGACAGCCAAATTATATCCCCGATATTTTCGTTATTTGTACAATTGAGCCGATATTCACATTGCTCGGACTCTGACGCGGATCGAACAAACACTAGGACCGACGCAGCTGAATATTTTCCTTTGGAAATCCCCGAAGTTTTTTCCAGTTACGACTTTTCCGTTTTTCCGCGACGGAGCGGCACAACCGCCTTCGTTGAATGAATTTTTCGAAAAAAAACTGGCCGATTTGGTTTCTCGTTTCTCAGCTAGTCTTTCGATAACTCCGAGGGCGATTTCTCGCGATTCCCAGTTGTTTCGCTCTCTGGTCCAAAGAAACGGCTGTTTTTGCTCTCTGCTCTCTATTTCTGTGCTCTGAGAGCGTAAGCGAGCTCGGTGAAACGGGAAATAAAAGGGAATATGCGCTCGAGAGCGTAACTGAACGGGTTCGTTCAGTTTCGAGAGCGCTAGCTGCGTCGAGCGCAAGTGTCGTGGGAGGTAGAGAGCGACTCGCTTTGCGCATGCCGCCGCTGCCGTTGTCTCTGCCGCCGTTGGCAGCGCTGCCGGGCCGCAGCATCGCCGCCGAGAGCGAGAGAGAACTGAACGAACTTTTAGTTTGAAGGTTAAACGTGCGTGTCTTCATCTTCCGGAGGGGAAATGCAGGGGAGGAATTTCGGCATGTTAAAAATTATGCAGCCGTGTTACGCGCAGTTCTACAGTTTCGTTCAGATTTATCTGCACCTAGTAGAGCTGTTAGACCAGCAAAACCTAGGCAGCCATAACACTGTAAGCTAACAGCAGCTATACATCGGATACCAGAGCTGTTGAAGCATCTAACGATTTCACCAAGGAAAATATATCTGCGGTATTTGTTTTATTTTTAAGAGTTCTTTAGAAAGGAATTTCCAATAATGGAAACATGTTAATTACAGCAGTTATCAAAATAAAATGATTTTTTAAAAAACATTTTCCAATGGATTAAAATTATTATTATTATTAGGCTTTTATTAGCTGAAAACGGTTTCAAAAGTTTAAAAACATTTTTGGGGTTCCTTACTTTTATTTCCGTATACAAATTTTCGATTGGTTATCATGATGATGAAATGATGAAAAAATGATTATGAAAAATCTTAAGGTTTTGGGTGATGGTATTTTAATTAATTTATTAAGGAAGTCTTCTACTTACGCATTTTAAAAAGCAATTTTATTTTTTAAATATAGAGGATCTGAGGAATACGCCATATAAAGGGTTTTGTAAAATTCGCATTCCATCATGGGTAAACGAAGCCCGAAAGATAGCCTCCTTCATACGTTTCAAGCATTTCTGCTATCTTTAAACGCGTTTTCCCGAAAATCGCATTCTTTAACCTTTCTGGTATCACTTCTACCAGTAATTTTCATCGAGTTGAACCAATCTTTTCCCCACTTCTTTATCAAACAATTATATATGCTTCTCCGAGTACGATTAAAAAAAAAATGTTAAATTTTTACACCCTCCAACAGGTGAAAAAATGATTGAAAATAGAACTTTTTACAAAAAAAAAAAAATTGATTTAAAAATAATCTTTAATTTTAAAAAATTACTCGGAGAAGCATAGCCAACGTAGAACTGAAAATAAATACAATTTATTTTTCCCAAATGAAGGGTAGTTATGATACCAGAAAATGAGCCCTAAAATTTTGAAGACTCCACTTTGCCCCCATATAAACAACGAATGACTCGATATACACTCTTAAGCAGTTTTCTCACTATTAATTTCTGAAAATTGTCAAAAATTTCGTCCTCGTAAGTAAGACTCTCTTATATAATACATTCTATAAAATGGTTTTGTAAACTTGCATTTAACCCAAATTTATCGATAAATTTTTTACAGTTGGCAAATGAATTATGGAATATTATTCGTAATACTCGGCTTACTTCGACATTTACAATTTTTCATCAAAATTTTAAATCGCACAAAATTTTTCACATCTAAAAATATTTGAATATTCATTGAAAATATAACTAAAGGTATTTTTTAAATTTATGTTGATATTAGGTGAGCTCCCTTTTATTCTGACAAGCCAACAATTAAATTTAAGAGCAACATAAAAAACTATTTAATCAATAAACAAAAAAAATTGTAAAAAGAAATAATAAGAAAAACTGATGCACAAAAGGTTAATCGTGGAGAAGAAAGAAACTCTTATTATTTCGACTGTACACATTTGGGTACTAAAAATGGATTGAATTATTTTATATATTTTCATATCTAGCAACTTAACAGCCTATAATTGATCTAGTTTCTAGCTTGGTGAGTCATTAAAAGGATTGAACATGATTTTCTTTCAAATGAAATCCAATTTTGACAATTTAGGATTTCCCAATTTCTAAGCGACCACTGTCGGTGGAAATACACAAAGCCGATTTACTAATTAGGCTGTCAGGCTCACGATGAAAAAATATCCTTCGACTTCATTAGCGCTGAAAAGTTCGCCATCGCTGGCGAGGGACGGTGCAAAAGTTGCGAAATGCTGACAGTGAAGTTGTCATTCGGTGGGCACCCAAACCAGAACCGCCCAGACCTGGTCCAAAAAGTGTCCGAAACAAATCGTAGCTGGCGGGCTGAGGGGGGACGGGACTCAGCCGAGAAAAGAAGCAGAAAATTGCGTTATAAGCAAAGTAAAGGACATTTCGCTAATGGCTTAACTTTTGAGCGCAGGTCGCCTCCTCCACCGAGTCCACCGATTCCACAAATTCCCTGCCATGTAGCGGAAGTTGTTGCTGAAGCTTTTTTGACAGCCTTCCCCCGGCCTGGGAAGAAGCCGAAGAAATTGTCATTTCTTTCAGGACTCTCGCAGTGTGGCAACGCCGCGTGAAGCGAATTTTTTGAAGTCTGAAAGTATTTGCATAGGACATGGTCGGAGGCTGCGTTCTGCCCGCTCCTGTCAATGGAAAATCAATTTCCTGTTGTACGCAAAATGTTTGAGCAAGATTTCGGTGCAGAGAGCAGAGCAAGGGAAAGAAGCTCCATCTCCCGCCTGCATTTGACACATTGCACATTATCCCGGGACTGTAGGGCTCGGAAAGGGACAGAGTCTCAGGGACTCAGCTAGTTGTCGCCTCGATCTTCAGTGTCTGTGTATTTGATTAATTTAACATAAAGTTTACGACTGATTGCTAAAAAATATGCTTAAGAAAAGAGACTATAAACGTAACCAAATTGTCAATAATATAATTTTACCCTTGCGGGTACTCTTAATATGCTCCGAATTTTTTAGTTAAATGTACATATATTGCTGGACAGCATCAACATGCAAACGAGCCCGAAGTTAAGAAGATAGGATCATCAAGAAGTAGGTGTGCTTGTGTCATTAAATGCAATTAATAAAATTGTGAAGGGTATAAAAAGATTGGTTTCTTGAAGCTAACTTCCATTCATGTTATCTTAAATAGCATAATTCTATTATATGTATATTTATGCTAAAGTAGAAGTACTATAAAACCCATTTTTATCATGAACATTACCTTAACAACTAGGATTCATGTGTGAATATATACATAAAATAAATGAGATAATATATATTCTCTCTTTATAAAGAGTGCGTAAGCTTTCTGCTGCTTACGCTTTTTCGAGGGACTTCCCAGGCCGAATCGGTATTGAATTTCTATTCCGGCCAATGGACTTCCTCCGTTTGTTGAATTTTTAGCTTCAATTTTTGCAATTACCCCCTTCTTCCATTATCTCGCTGTGGGTCATTTGGTGTATCCTGTTTAAGGACCAGCAGCTGCACAATGCCTTCTTGCACTCGTAGCTTCAATCAGGAAATTTGATCGCCACTTAAAAGCTGCAGCTCAAAAAAAAAAAAATAATAAAAAAAAAAATTCCAACAACAAGTGGCAAGTGGCAAGTTGCCGGCGAGGTTGTTGCTGCTGCAGCAAAACTCTTGACCTGAAAATCGTCAACTTTGAACCCTCGAACGGCATTTCCTGCCTCGATTTACACAGTGCCGGGCAAGGGCTGCACTGTCCCACATATCGCCCGATTATAGATGCGTACATACTGGGTATATATATCGGCTATATGTATGTGCAACATCGATCGGAGTGCACGCAAGAATGCTCGACTCGACTTTGTGCTGGAATAAACGTTGAACAGGACCCGCGGACTGCGGACAACGAACAGCGAACAACGAACAGCGAACAGGGAACAGCGGGCAGAGGACAGCGCCAATGACTGGCAGCACTTTGTGTCCTGCCCCACAAACAGCCACGCCCTCGGCCACCGCTTGTAAGTGGTTGGGGTGGGCGGTAAATAAAATTACGCGTGATATTGAATTACGCGTTTTAAATTAAAAATATTTTTTCGCGATTGCATTAAACGAAAGGCGAACTAATTAAAGACGATTTCGCGTCCTTTCAGCTCTCCCTTTTTCCATAATTTCATCTTTCTCTTGGTCTCCTCCTTTCCCTTGCATTGGTAATGCAATTTGCAGTCTTAAACAGAGGTTGGTAAGTGAAGGCAGAGCCTCACAGAGTTGATATCCTTGGCTGCCTTACATGTCCAATTGAACTAAGAAGATGGTTGACTTGAGTTGTTCCTACAACATTATCACATTCGTGGTGATAATCCGCAACCACTGCTCACTATCGCTCCAAGTACACATCGTGTCCTAGGTCGCCAGTTTTCGGGAAGCCACTTCCTCTGGCCGGAACACACGCCCGTCCCCCGCCCTAGGTCAACGATGTCTGATCGAATGGGTTACGATCCGAGCTGTAAGTACTTTAGCACTTGGCACTCTGGTTCCCCCATCCCCCAGGACGTCCCTCGACACCTCCTGCACCAGACAATGCGGGCGGTCGTGGCAGGAGTCACAGAGTCGTCCACAAGCCAAAACAAACAATGCATCAATCAATAAAGATTTCCGCACCTAATAAGCCGCAGACAGGCGGCAAGGCAGCATCTGGGCTGGCTGCAGGCTGCAGGCTGAAGGCAGCCAGGGGTTTCCGGAACCATCATTGACGCCGTTCACCAATTAAAGGCCAATAGTTGCCTTCTCCCCGCCGCCCGAAAGGTGTTAATCGAATTACGACCTCGGCATCGACTTTAACTTCAGGCCCCCCAACTGCATAGCTGCAGGCTCAATGGGGCACGCACGCGGGACAGAACGGAAGGGCCGGGGCCAAGAGCAGGAACAGGAGCAGGAGCAGGGGCAGCACCAGCTGCCTCAGTCCATGCCCAATGTCGTTGTTGGCATTTCCATATTTTCAAATTTGAATTTTCTATTCCTACGCTGTTGCCGTCGTCCTCGACTCCCGACTCGGTGTTCGGCTGGATGTTGGTTGTTGGAGCGGGACACTCTCTGAAGAGCAGACATCGTTTATCAGGCAACACTTTGGACCCCTTCACCGTGCCCCTGTGCCGCAGCTCGTAAAGAAAATTACACACATGTGTGGCTTTTCCTCCGGAGTTTAGCAGTCGAGGAGTTGAGGAGCCGAGCAGCAAGGAGCCGGAGGCTGCGGGACTGTCGCTCCGTTTGGCTGGCTGCGTAAAATTTGAAAACACGTTAATGTCTGGCTGCATTTGAGCAATTTTGTGGCGCGCTCCGTTTTGGCAAAAGATCTCATCGTGGGTGCGTCAGGAGGGGTTGAGCGGAGAGCGAGCCAGCGGTTAAGGGGGAAATTTCTGGGAAATGAGCAATTAAGTTCTCCTCTGCAAACCCTATTACGGAGACCTATACTTGCCTATTCAAAAACCCAAAAATAATGAGTTATAAAGAGGGATGCCTTTTATAATTGTTGTATTTTATAAAAGTTGTATTATTTTGAGATACAAAAATATCCAGATGATGGTTTAAATTTTAAGAAAAGACAATATAAAGATTAAGATGCAAAACTCCTTATTTTCCAATCGAATTATTTATTATGTATTCGCTGTAGATTTAAGTATCTATATTTTTGAATGAATATACCTATTTCTAAAAATATATACTCAAGGCTTTTTCGAAATCTGTTCAATACCAATAATACCAATAAAACCAAATATAAATACATCGGTTAAAATCTGTTTAAAATGCAATATTTTGAATACATTTTTATATTTGTCACTTTAATTCTTTATATATACTCGTATATTGTCTGTGATTGAGTATCTAATCGTATATCTTGAAATATACGCTTTTTTTTTAAACTATTTATACCTTCAAAGCATTTCCAAGTATCTTCACGAAATATTAATAAAACAAATTAAATATTTTAAGAGGTATATACATATGTAGGTTTGAAATGCAATACTTTAATAGATAAATATTCAGTTAAATATCCATTCTTCTTATGTTTGTTGACAACTTTCGTTGATCTTGAAGCACACATCGCACAAAAATGTTACACTTCAAAAAGTTTCTCAATTCGAAACTTATTTTAGAACTACTTTCTTGAGACCCTTCGCGAAGCTGTCGCCAACATTGCAATTACAAAACAATTTCGACAGCATGTTGCACCAATTGGAGGTCTGGAAACGGAACAGAGCCCGGCTCCTGGCTGTCAACAAAAGATGGCATTCAAAGAGTGAAAATGATTTGGGCGTAGAATTATGCAGCCGGAGGAGGGCCCAGTTCAATGCCAGAGCTCCGGCTTTGCGCGGTTCCTCGGAAGGCCCTCTTACACGTCTTCAACACCTTTCGGGAACTCACGCTTCATTTGCATGTAGCCATGACTCGGCGGTGGCACGACACATGGAGCCGAGACCACAGACCACCGAAAGAGTAGAGCTCCCTTTGGGTGAGTGACAACCGCAGAGTAAGACCGCATATATCAGAAATAATAATAACCAGCGATGCAGGGCGTCGGGCGCCAAACCAAAACTCAATTGACTGCCTCCTGCCCTCCTTGCCTGCGACTGTAGATGCGGATGCGAATGTGGATGCGGTTGGTGGTGGGAGTGGGTGGCGAGTGGGTGTGGGTGCTGGGGTCTCTACACAATCGAATCATGGCAAATATTTCCAAATGCGAGATGTGTGGAGAGTGCTAACGACGCAGCTGCATATTTTGTCAACTCTGAATGCGGCAAAGGACGTCGCAGGCGGAGTGCTAACGAATGTGTCTGCAGCGATGGCGATGGCTGTCAGTGCCACAAAGGTGATAAGCAATTGGCGAGGATTCGGGAAGGGTTTCCCCTCCCCGCGCGGCACTTGACTCCTGATAATTGCCGCTAAAGGCGGGGCGGAGTCGCAATCAGCAGACAAACCGAGACTAATCAAGAGCTAAGCCCTGTTGGGGACCTTGGAAGTGGATAGATAGATTCGTCCTCGCCAGATTCGTCAGAGCTTAGTTTTGTTTACTAATTATAATTTAATTTGTTTGTTCCGCGGCGCCGAGAATTCAATTTTCACTTTTCCACCACCGGGGATGGTGCTGTTTGTCATTCGACTTTTCTATTAGCATAAGTCGGGGAAAAGTTGAGTTCTCTTTGTGCGAGAAAAATGCGAGCAAATATTTATGCAAATCCCGGACGGAACTCTCGCGCAGAACCGCCCCACCCGCCCCACCCGCGTCATCGCATGCATCAGAAGTATATCAAGTCATCTCCCACGCCGCCGTCCGTCGTCCCAAGACAAATGACCAGCCGCGATCATCAGCGAGTTCATCAGCGGCAGCCGTAAGCGTTTGTTGATTACCCGCAGCCTTGCCACACTTTTTCGTGCCACACCGAAAGTGAAAAGGCAAGGGGCGACTGCGACTGCACGTTATTTGCATTCGCCGGGGGATCTGTTACACTCCAAGGGCGTTCTCCCGCTTTTCCGCTTTCCCGAGGTATGGAGATGAAAGTGTAAGGCAGCCGTCGCTGATGGCCAAAGGAGCAAGAGCAACTGCTGCTTCCCCACCGGCCACCGGCATTAAGTCCACACCTGCCCCGACGTCGTCATTGCTTCGTCTTTCCTGCTTCCCTGCTGTCCGTCCTGCCGGGAAAGTACGGAAAAAGGGGATAAAAATGGAGCTGCTCACAAAATGGAATAGAATTGCAGATTCATTTCACTCAGCGGGTGAAATAGTTGGCCAGAACGGGGGATGGCGGAGGATGGCATAACCTTTTAGCTGGTTTATATTTGCCTTAGCCACGGGAAAAAGGTCAAAGGCCAAATCAGTTGCCCGGCTCCCAATTCCCAAGGCGACCGCAGATTGGAAAGGAGCAGGAAAACCTATTCGGAAATCATCTAAGCAGCTGCTTATTAACCCCACCAAGCTCTTGATGAGGAAATCGGAACGTACCTCATCGGTAAGCCAGTGAAAATCTAGGGAAAGCTCGTCCACTTCTCCCCTCCATTATTCCGGGCCAAGCAATCCGCTTAAATCAATTAAAATGTTGATTTCAACGCAAAATATACCCTAAATTTAGACTGCAAAAGGGCCCAAGAGCCCCAATGGGGCCTAATTTAAAGTGTAGTGAAAATGTTTCAGGAGTCTGATATGGCATCATCAAATTGCATTATTTTGAGGTACTCTTGACTTGACTTTTCATTTCCTTTTGCGGGAAATCTCCGTCTCATTAACCTTGCCATAATTATCTAGAGAGTTTATCGAGAAAAACCTAATGTAGCAATGAACATTAAAGTGAAATATAATATATGTTTATGTTGCCTTGATAATAGAAAAATATAAATACGAAATATAATTCATTAAGTATGTTAAGGGGTCTACGAGTTGGTGGAAAGATTAAAGCAAGTTGAGCTACGGAAGTTGTAGGCTAGTTTCATGGGTTTATTCTCAGATGTTTCCCAGTGCAAGTTATAATATCCAAGAGTATTATTTGCTTCGCAGTATTAGGGTTCTCAGCCTGTTTCTGGTTTCCTTTTCATAGGAAATTCGATTTGTCTTTTCTCGAGATTTTTCTCAACTCAACTGAACGTCTCCCCTCTTCCCCGAGATTTTTTCTGTAGCTGTTGCCCCCGGCAAGCTACTTTATCAGCTCGTCCCTCACATTCCGTAGTCTCGCACTTTCCGCCTTCTTTGGTGGATTCCCTCCCCGGACTCGCTTGTCTTCCTGTCGCTTTTGGCTGACTGTGTCTTCTGTATCTTTGTCTTGACGCCTTGCCTAGCGGCAAAGTTTGTCGCGTCCTCGAGTCCTGCAAACAGCGTCCCTCTTTGCTGGCGTCCCCACGTCCTTCGCTCTGCCAGGGTCCTGTTGGCTGCCGGCTGCCGGCTCACAATAAACCACTTTACAGCTACTAGTTTTATTTGCAGCAGCTCCGTTCGTATTTTTCGCAAGCGAATTGAATTAAAATTTACATTTTTAATCATTTTTCCACAGCGTGACTTTAATTCATCCATTTTTTTTTCATCTTGTTTCCCTGTTTGAAGTGCAGTGCAATTCATTTGTCACAAAGTCCGTCTCTGTCTCATTCGCTTTTAATTAGTGTGAAAAGCGCAAATTATTCCCCACCGCCACCCACAGGCGGAGGCTACCAAGTCGCTAATTGGCTTACAGCGAATGATGAGTATTATATATGCAGGCATTATATTTATAATTATTATCGCCCTGCTTACGATTGACTTTTCTCCGCACCTCCGCGTCCCACAGTATTCGAGCCTGATGCAATGTCCCTTAAATTTACACCTTTCTCGTTGACTATCTGCAAGCTGGCCCTTGGCTTTCAGTGTTCCCAAAGCTGTCGAGCTCGCTGTTGCATCCGTTTCTCCGGCTTTCGGAATTGGTGAGCGAGTGAGCTTCACATCTCTTCGGATGCAATCCCAAAAGTGTTTCCCCGGAATTCGTAGAAGTTTCCATTATTCATCTTGCGCACACACGCACAGTTCCGATTAAATATTTAGGTGAGATTTCAATTATATTGTTAATTCATCATCGCTCCTTTTGCCCTCATCAAAATGCGACTAAACTTGGCAATTTGGAGCGGAAAAGCTTTGCCAAATTCTCTGGAGAATGTTTGCATTGTTTGTTGTTAATGTTGTCGCTCTACACACACCACACAGGCACACTCAGAGACACAGCCCAGCCGAGGTTAGTTAATAAACTTAACGTTGATGAGTCCGGGCGGGAGGCATTGGGGAAGAGTGCAAATTGGCCGTCAATCGGGGCTGAGGCAAAGGGCCAGGCCGAAAGTAGGCCTCGGAACTGCGGAACTGCGGAACTGCTCAACTGAGGGACTGGCAAACTGGCAAACTGACAGATGAATGCCGGAGTCTGGCCCCGTTTGCATTGTTGCCGTGCCTGGTCGGGGCGGCGTCTCTCGTGAGCGCAAATTAAATGCAAATTCAATTAATTTGAAGCAAACAATTTGCTTAAATTAATTAATTGAATGTGAATCTAAAGTGCTTCCAATTTAACGCTGAAGAGCCCGGCGATGGTGGTTGTGGGGAGGTGGAGGGGCCAAAGGGTCTGGCTGTGTGTGCGAGAGCACGGCATTTATTGAAATTATTGGACAGCGGGCAGAAGGGACGACTGGCGGGGGCCGGGGCGGGCAGTGGCTCGACTAGGGCGCTGTGGCGAGCCACAAACTTTGGCAACGTGGCGTATGCGTAATTCTGCATATGCTTTGCGTTTCGGCCCAGCATCGTGCATTAAGCAAACTGTTCACTTCCAAATCAACTCGAAAATAAACAGCAGCAGCCAAAATGCAAATACAGCGATGCGCTTTAGTGTGTGTGAAAATCGGAGATGGCACCGTGTCTCAGTAAAAGCCAATCTATGCTGTGAAGTGCGTGGTCTGGTCGGTTTTAGATATTTTTATAATACTGGACTCGAATAACCACATATTCTTTTTTGGCAGAAATTAACAATCATCGCAAGTGAAGTCTATTTCTCATCCACCAGGAATGTTCATAATTAAACTTCTCTACGGAACAATAATGTGTAAATAATAGTGTGAGATATTGTGTCATCATTTTGAAACAGTTTGAATTGTTTTCGATGTACCCTGTTTTTTGCTAGTTTTTATGTTTACATTTTTTTGTATTTCCAAGGGCAATGCAGCTTATTTCCAATCTAAAGCATTCTAAATTAGTCCTAAATCTGGTATATATAATATTAGAATTTTTTTATGTAACGCCTAGCTGAGCTATAGATTTAATAATATAATTTGATAAAGCTGCAAACTTACTATATGGTTTTCGTAATGCATATATAAAAATCATACGTTTTCTTGAGAACGTTTTTTTAAATTGGAAAGCCTTACAAATGGAAACTCCTTTTCAAAGTTACAAAATTCTGTGGAGTTCATGTTATGGGTCATTCGAGCGCTGCAAGGCAGTTCAAGGTGTCAGGAAATAAAGCGATATCTCTAGTAGTATCTCGGTCAATAAGAGAGTTGATCATTTCCAAATTTTCCCATTTTGATTATCGAATAATCGTCAGTTGCGACTCACGCCTGCATCTCCCATGGCGGCCGCAGTCATTTTTGGAAGCGTTCTCTCCGAAATGGCTCTTCGGCGGTTAACCGGCAACCAGGCAACAACTGTCGATTGCCGATGACTAACAGCCATTACAGCAGGTCCTCGCTGCCCCTCCGGAGACCCATCTAACCCACTAACCCGCTCCCGCCCCGCCGCGTTGGCAGTTTGAATGTTGTTTGCATTTTATATTTGCCAAGTTTTTATCGCTCGTTATTCACGTTGCTCGGATTCGCTTTTTGGGCGAAAGAGAGAGAGAGGGATAGGGTGTCCGGGGGAGGGGAGCTGCGGGGAATTATGCGCTTGATTAATATGCGAGTTCGATCTGAATGTGCCACGCCCCCAATTGCACGCATAACTGTTTATTTTGATAGTTTAATGTGTATGCGAGTACGCGGCTGTTTATTTGCTTTTTGGCCCGGTTGCTGTTGTTGTTATTGTTTGGCCAGCAAATACACACACTAAAATAGCAAATTTGCGCATTGCCAAAGTCAACGAATTGTAAATGATTATAATTGTCTTTTATAATCGCGCAACGCGGCCGACTTTAAGCCCAGAGACAGCCAGAGAGTATTTAAATTATTTCTTAAATATCTTATAACTACATACGGGACTCTGTCCAATACAATCGTTTCCCAGTAAGTCCAGCGATTAATCATCTCATTGAACTCACGAGGAAGGAGCGGAAAATAAAAGGCACTCTTGGCATTTGACAAAAATCCCAGCCCCGAAACAGATTTTCACTTTCGCTGGACAGTACCAGAAAGGGAGTGAGCGGGGTAAGCTGGACCTATGCCCCGTATACAGACGCGGTCAGGAAAATAAAGCTAATCATAGTTTTACCCAAATTAATTGGATTGAGTTTCTTAGTGTTTTACAGAGCTTATTGCAATTTATGAACAACTATAAAAGGGCGTTAAAGAGGTTTGATATAAAACTCAAATAAACGATAATAATTATGTATGTATTAATAACGAATGGTTATTAGTCCAGCTCAAAATATAAAAAATATATTTAAGTTATACTTTTATCTTTATACTCTAAATGCGCATTAAAAAGTGGTCTTGATATATTTAACGAAAATTAGTTTGCAATCATTATGAAGTTTTGCCATCTTTACTGAGTCACTTGGTTTTTGCAGCCTAATGATGTCGTAATTAAGCTTGAAAATTCAACAAAGGTAAAGTTTTTAATATTCGTATAATTTGTAATATACCAATAATATTTGATTGATATATTTAAACTAAATGTTTGCAAGTCAAGCTGCTCGAGATCTTGAGTCCGTATAATAAAATAAAATATAATATAAAATATAGAGAAAATTATATTTATTTATATTTATAATAAATTATTTTATTATCTTACTATTATTTTCTTGGTCGCAGCTGTAGGCTGCCGAAGTCTGACCAGGCAGTGAAGCAGCCCGAGCGATAATAAATTTTAAATCATTTGTCATTTGACGCATTTCGGGTTAACAAGCAACTTCGACTTCGTCGGCGACCCTCGAGAGCAAATACGGAGACAAAGGCAAAGACAATGGCGGGTCGGCCGATATCGATAAATATCATTTGTTTGCCTGGGAGCCGACCAGGCCAACAGCATCTTGGGTCAGTTTTTTGGGTCGAGGCACGGATAGTTGCCTTTTTGTCCCCCTGTTTTCTTTTTTGGGTTCGCAGTCTATTGACAAATGCCCTGGCCTGAGCTTTAATTGCCACAAGCTACTCCCCCCGCATCCAATAGATTGTATCGGGCCTCATTCAATATACATAATTCTTGTGTGAGCTTGCAGGGAACACAACAAAACGCGGCTGATAAAATCGAGAGAAGCTCGACTCGGAATGCAGCTCGGAACAGAGGAGAACTTTGGGCCCCCGACACTCTCCCTGGGCCCAGGCTTCCGAGCGGCAATCTAACTGTAGATAGGCCCCGCTTTATGATTGTTTCTTATAGATTTATTTTACAACCCGCCACGGGTTGTGGCTATGCACTATGCCTCATTGCGCGATAATCATAGAATAGGAAAACACTCAAGGCATAGTTGTACAAATCCATAAAGAACCATAAAAAATGTAGTTGCTTTTGGCCTTTGAAGTAAGTGGTTCTTCGGTTCCCTCTAATGAAGTGAAAATGAATATGTTCTGCGATGTGACGATGACCCGTACTTTTGGCTGAAAGCAGGAAATGAGGTCAACTCCTCGCGGGACTCACCTGAAACGAAAAGAAGAGAAGAGTGCGATAAGTTTCCGTTTAACTGTCCAAGCCATCCCACTCCCAATTCCTCGGCATCTCCCATCACTCATATTGATTTCTTGGCTGCAGTGCTTCCCCCAGGGAATTGCTAGGGAATTGCCATGCGGGGAGAGAGTTGGGCAACAGGCGCGACTGCCGGCCATAAACAGTTATTACGGCCGTCATGTTCGAGCCATATGCCAATTAATGTTTGCCTCACGCACTGACTCGGGCAGGAAGCCGAGCCTAAGTTTGGCAACTAACTGCATCCAACCCCAAATGCCACACGGGCGACAAATATGGCTGAAATGCCAGCAGACTTCTCTTGCAGCTGCGCTCGAGACGAAGTCGCTGTGGATGTGGCCGAGGCAATAAAGGCCACATCTATAGCCATAATGGCTCATTACGCGACCCGCTGATGAGGAGAGCGGGTCCGACGTCCCATATCGCGGCAATGAAATCGTTTCTTCCCGCTTCCCGCTCGCCGCATTTCCCATCCTTTTCGGCCAACTTATTAGACGGGCGCAGGCGCGGCGGGGGAGAGACGTTGCCAACTGCAACTGCAACGGCGATCGCTCGCTGATAGGCCCACGACGAGTACCAAAAGTTGGCTGGTACTTGGCCAGCTCGCTCCAACTGGCCAATAATATTTACTTATTTGGCTTTTAACACTGCACAGCCACTTGGCAATGAGGCACAGTTTTTCATAAAATGTTTTTAAAATATAAAACTTAAAACTCTCTGCTTTGGTAAGAAATTTTCCCTTGAAATTTTTATTAAGTTGTGTTTAATTTGCTAAACAATCAACAGAGTAATGTGATTAAAATTAAAAGTAAAATATTAATACAGCTTCAGACCTGTCTGGAGTTCAGTTTTCTGTTGCACAGTGTGATTGGGCAAATGCTTAGCTCTCGACTTGACCCTTGCGTGGCTCGCTCGCAGATCTCTCAAGGCTTGTGGCTTGCGTGGTCTCCCGCCGCCACCTTGGAATACTGGACACCTTCTAATGTTGCTAATTTCCCAACAGAGATCTGATCCGCACGATTGGTGAGTGGTATCTGCGGTGGAGGCAGAGGGCAGGAGTGGTGCCCGTGGGCAGCTGCGTGTGTTGGCGTTCCCTCCGAAGTCGCGGCTGGTTTTGGGTATCGCTGGGTAATTGGAATATCAATTGTGGCCTCCATTGTTTGCCTAGCGCATGGCGAAATTTACGAGTTTGTCAATTTGGAAATTTGCCTTATATGTGGCGCAGCGCAGGGATCAATTTGCAATGCAAATAAATGGCCAGTGGAAAACGCCTTTGCCGGCATTCGCCCGGTTTTTCCTCCGCCCGTGCTCCAAATACTCGAACGGACGTACGTAAATGTATATGGAAATGGTCGATCTGGAATCTACTGTCTCGGTTCCCCCACTCGAAATGAACGATTTCAGGCGGTGGACGAGAACAAAGAAACCAGCCATAAATGACGCCATAAGCATTTACGTGTGTGTCCAGGAATGGCGGACTATAACGTTATACTTGAGTGGAAACCGCATGCCTGCCCAGGTCACTAAACAGTTCGTTATGGCTAAAATAATATTTAAGGTGGATTTATCATAGGTGGAGGAATGACTCTCGTAAAATCGAAGCCCCTTTAACGATCACTTAAAACCGAGCTGATCTAAGAGCCATAAAACCTGGGGCAAAGTGAGGAAGGAAGGAAAGCTTAGGCTTCATTTTAAATCGGGGACTCGGGACTGGTGCAATCAGTGAGTGGAGAAGCCAACGCAAAGGTTATCTCTGCAAGCGGCGAGGGAGAATCTGTCGCCGGCTGGAATGACGGGTTATCAATTTCGTTGGCGGGTCAGTCGGCAGTCCCGTATAAGAAACGTTTCCATTGTTCCAGTGGAATTATGACTAAGCCGACCACAGTGCGATTGACCCCCACACAGCCCCAAATGAAAACCATTGCCGGCCGCTTGCATTCATTCCGCGTTTGTCTTGGCAGTTGTTTTGTTTTGCTTCTGTTTCTTGTTTTTCGCGTGTTTACTCATTTTCCTATTCGAATTCATTGCACGTTCTACAAATTTGAATGTGAACTTTGGATGTGGTGGCTGGGACTGTTGTGTGGGTTCTTCTGGCCGTGGCGGGGCAGCTGCAGGAGCGGCAAGTCCAGTGACTCAATGCAAGGCGTTGAGAGATTAAATCGCAGCCAGTTCTTTGAGAGCTGCGGAAGGCAAGTCCCTGCAAATCCAGTTTCTCTGCGGCATTCCAGGCGCTGGAGTTCTTATTCAGTTACATTTTATTTCCAGCATCAATATTTATTTAGAATTCGAATTCAAGAGCATTGATTTAAGTAAATCCGATTAGTTTATAGAGAAAAAGCAAAACCTATTTATACAAAACCATGAAATGGCGTTCAATGAAGTGAACTTGATTTTCGGCTGCTGGTAAACAATTTCCATTGACGTAAATTCATTCAGGCCTTTTGTTTACTTCGAGCTGGCGAGCGGCAATAGCTACTCTTGTGGCTTAAGTTCCGCGAAATTGGCGTAATCAGGTATTATTAGGGATCTCACCTTGGGCAGGTGGAATTTAAAATGTTCATTTCGCTCATGACTCATCCTCATCCCACTTGATCTCGGCGGAGTCTGCTTCGCTATCATAAACAAGGATAATCTCTAAGGTAGTGCCCCCCATATACACACACACACACACACAGCCAGCAGAGTCACCTTAAGACAACAATCTCATCAGCGAAAGCTCCCGCCCTCAGCAGTCGCCCCTCACGGAAAATGTGAAATATGAAAGAGGGAGAAACCGAATAATGAAAAGTGTTTTCAGCATCGCCAAGGAAAATGAAAATATTATGTCAGGCAGCTGAATAAAAGAAGTTCGCTCGGGATGGCGCTCCTTCGCCTGCCTGGCAGGTGACATAAGCCCCGAACACACAAGAACCACCTCCGGGATGAAGTTAAAGTTCCCAGCTAGCAGCTAGTGAGCTGCAGGACTGAATGCAGGCGCCAGGATCCGCGAAGTGTCCAAAGCCAAGCTGGCAAATGTCAACACAAACAAAGCAGAATGGAAGTCGCAGGGGGTGTTGGAGGTATCGGGGGTGGTACAGTGGCTCCAACTGCTCAGAACGTCTCCAATTCGCTAATATTATGGCCATAAGACAAGGGAGTTTTGCATAACGGAATTACTTGATAGAACTTTATAAATAGTTTTGAAATTAGTTACTAAATATTATACAGATCAGATTTCGAAATCTGTATACTTATCAAGGACTGGACTTACAAATGCCAATCAATGAGTAATTATAAATGTATTTTTTGCTCTCTTGACATATTGTTGGAAAGGGGAAGCACTTGAGAGCCAGCTCGTGTTCATGGCATTATTCATATACATTCTCTTCGGCTTAATTTTATTTGCTGCTTCGCTGATGCTGGAATTAGTTGGAAACTCTTGCTCGGTTTGCCCCACTGTGCCACGCCTCTGGCCGCCCATGGCTTGCGGCTGGGACTGGCTGGCAGCTCGTCGAGGACAACACTGGAGCATGTTAACTCTGGCGCCCGCTGCTTAGTTAACCTTACTTGAGAGTATGTGAGCGGCAGCGGACTGGGGCTGGCGGACAGGACAGGACAGGAAAGGGCGCAGGTCGCGGCATTGGCAGGTGCATTGCAGCTTTCGCTATCAGCTGTCGCCACAAGGCTGTGGATATGTCCTGGGCGCATCCTTTGTCGCCCGGCACACCAATCCGAACCAAACCAATCCGAACAGAACTGAACCGCCGCCGCCGTTGTCGTTGGCCCTGCCGCATGGAATTTTGCAATTTCTTTGGGATTTCGAAATTGCTTTTTCTACTTTTCGCAGCCCCGTTCAGGAGGCAGCCTTTCATCCCCTTTCTGCCCCTCTCTTTGGTAGCCCATCGCCGATTCCCCGCGCAGGACCTCAGCTTTAGCGCCATTTCACCTTTGTGGGGATGCGGCAAGGACTGTGCTCAGCTCAGCTCAGCGCTGTGCCGGCATTGTTGCCCTCCGATTCTTTTGAGGGCAACCCCACCGACGGGGGACGAGAGCTGGAAAAAGCTGCGGAGAAAAAATCGATCAAGAAAAATGACTTTTGTGGGTTTTCGTAATTTTCATTGCACGCGTAATTGAAAATTTTCAAATTCCTGCTTGCATTTTCTCCCCTCCGTCCTAGCCGGTCTTCCTTGGCCTCGCTCTTTATCAGGCTGAAATGGAATTTATATGATGATAAAGGAAAACATCGCCATCGCCGCCTTCCTCTCGTCCAGCTCGTTGGCTTACTCATCTATTCGGTTCGGCGCTCACTTCCTTAGCGGATGTGCCCCATCCCGTCTACCCCGCCCCGTCCATTCATTACGCTTTCATTATTTGTCGAAATTGTGTTAATCTTTGAGCTTATAAGTTTCCGACTCTCTGGTGGAAAATATTGCACTCAGCGACGAGAAAGAGAAGCCGGCAAATTGATGGCAATTTGCGAGGAAAGCCCGATCTGGAGGAGATCTTTACGATTATTGAATTGGCCAGCATAGTTTGTAGCGGCGCCTGTAGCGACTGCAAAGCTCAATGTTATTGTTATGATTTTTTTTTTT
>JAEIHY010012157.1:0-21575 GCA_018904565.1 Drosophila tsacasi
GCATGTGCACAGTGAGAAGTATAACCATTCGTTTTATAGATATTTTATTATATTCAAAATTTATTTAAATTAAATTCAGATATATTTTTAAATGAATTATGGTACAAGGTAGTTATTCCTTTAAACGGTTATTCGCTTGAGAGGTATTTAATGGAATTAAAATATCTTGGGACCGATCGCTTAAATTAAAGGTCTGATTAATATCTAAATTTAAAGCTGATCACTGATTTTTTAATTTTAATAACTTTTTTCTACATAAAATTAAATATATATTTATCCACCACACATCGTATTTTCCTGTCCCAATTTATAATCTTAGTTTTCTTATTATTATTAAATATTTTAACCCATTCAAATTTGTTACTTTCAACCCCTTATTTTCCTCATCTTATTATTATCCCCTGCTATCTCTGTTTTGTGGGTCAGGTCGTGACCCACTGATGCTGGTTCGCTGCCTTGGAGGATCTGGTCGTGGCTCGTGGTCCTTGGTTCGGGGCACAGCCCCTGGCACAACCTTGAGTGAAAAATATTGTATGCGACCAAAGTTAATGTCTGTTTACGTTTACCGTTGTGTTGGCTTTTGCGCGCTGTAAACATGTATTTTTCCCTTACACCACCCTCCCCCAACCGCCAACGGCCTCGAGGGGGCGTGGCACAGTGCACACGCATCTCGGGGGCCGAAAACTGAGGGGGCGTTAACAAAGCCACTTCGTGCGGGGACTCGGCGGCAGCGGCGGAGAGAGACAGAAGTTTGGACATTTGTTTGCCTGATGAGGGAGCAGTTCTCCAAGAAGGGGGGCCGGGAATGGAGTGGGGGAGGGAGTGGGAGTGGGACTGGGAAATACCTGGGGTCACCCAGGTGAGCAAATGACAAATGGCAAACGTTTAACTCGGAATTGGCTGGAACTGCTGCACTGCAGTCAAAGGAGCAAAAAGTTTCCATTTGCGGGCGAATAAGTTCAGCTCGAAATGTCAGATGTCGTGGAATTCGCTTTGACCCGAGTTGATATCGCTCTCCTTTAGTTTTTTTCGGCATTGAAATTTCAATTTCATTTTCAATTTCATGCGCAAAAATGTTCAAGTTTGTTAGACAGTTTAGTTTCTTTTAATATCCGGCGAAGAGCACTCGATTACCCGTGGATAATGGGATTTCTTCGAACGAAGTTCGAAAGCCTGATCGAGGGACTCGAAATTATTTTTAATTAATTTCAAAAGGAAGTTTCCTTCTCATAATCTTGCAAAAACAATACAGTAAATACTTTATCCTTTGACTCACTTTTCTAATTAACGAATGTCTTAGCCTCGTCTTATTCTTGTAAACATTTTCCTTCGTCAATTAAAAAAGTTGCAGTTACCCATTTTCAATTTATTCCTAGTCGCAACGGCCACCATTTACGTAATGGAAGTCCGGCTTAAAGGACTTGACACCTCGTCCCGAGTCCTTGGCAACGCTCTTGCTGCCACCCAGCTCTGTGGCAGGTCCGCCCTGTGGCTGCTTTTAATGGCCTGCTCCAATTGCCTCAAAAGCAACTTTGAAATGCAAAAATAAATGCGCTGCGATAAAATGCAAAAACAATACGGCAACCGGGGGGGCGCAGGAGAACAACAACAACAGGAGTGGCGAAAGATATGCCAGATCTACAACAACCATAATTTAAAGGCAACACAACAAGGAAAACTTCATTACGCGTGATTTAAGGACAATCGTAGGCAACACACCTAAAAGTCGGCAGACCCCCCGCCCTCGGTGCGTTTTATTTATTTAAACGCATTTGTGTAAATTATCATTTTAAATTGCCGCCAGAAGAGTGCCGTCAGAAGAGTAGCTGCCGGGCAGCGGGTGGGGAGCGGAGTTCCAAGTAATATATAAATAAATGAATGTTGCTTATACGCACAACACAAGGACACAAAACAGAGTCATCTCCGCAGAGCCTGCCACCGAAGGCTGCTGATGGCCCTGCCTTAGATCCCCCTGCTCCGGCGGCACCTCCTCCGTTCCCTTTCCCATTTGACTTACTTTACAATGACATTTGCAATGTAATTTAATGAGTCACAATCTTGTTTCTCCAACTGCCTGACACTTCCTGCCACGCCCCCACCCCGCCAGGGGAAAGTTCCACCCATCTCTGCGCCGCACACTTTCCCTGCTGCCAGGATATACCGCCCCCAGGAGCAAGAGGCAGCCATATATAACAGCTTCTGTCAGTCATTCCGCCGGGGCCAAGATTGATGTTTCGCCTTTACAAACTTTAAATGGAATTCAAAAATGAGGAGAAAATAATAAAATGCTGAAAGAGGGACTTGACTCACTTAGAGTAACCTGAAAAAGTAGCATACTTGAAATAAATATTGGATTACATCATTTATATATTTTATTTTTAGTATTTTCATTAAGGTTTTTGGTACCGAATCGTAAATCGTTCATAGCCAAAAATACATTTCTGCATTTAATGCCTTCAAGAAGAACTCAAGTATTTGCATTCTTTATATTGATATTTAGCAATATTTTATTTGCCAATTATTTTTGGGTAAATGAAAGCTTAAAAATATCATAACACAATCAAAAAAGCACTAATTTCTATTCGGCAAACTTTTCTGTGCTAGTTTTTACGAGATTAATAAACCTGCATACTGAAAATAAGAAATTCAGTTTTATTTTAAATTTGTTTACAACTTTAACGATGTTACCCCTTACAAAAAAAAAAAATCTGATTCTGATCAAGAATATATATGGTTTATAGGGTCGAAAATTACCCCAAATAAAATTATAAAACAAGCATTTAATTCAGCCAGTGAAAATTCTTTTTAAATATTTTAAATAATGACACCTCGTTTGTTTTAATCAAATTTTAATCAATAATTATTCAAAAAGTTTTTAAGTATTTAACAAAAAAAAAACGGATAGCCAGCATATCCTTGAAAGCCCGCACAAAGGGTGTACAAATGAAAAGGAAATGTTGCGAGACACCAATGACCGGCCCAAGGACCCATCGCGTCGCTTTGCAATGATAAAGACGGAGCTGAGGACTTTATTCTGTTGCTGTTGGCTCATTTTTTGTGCTGACCATGTCTATATTATGATTTCCCCTATTCCGTTTTTTCCACAGTTAATTTGTGGCCACACGCCACTTGCTACTTGCCACTTGTGCCACATGTGGGCCGGATTGCAGGCGGGAAGGTCCTTTAAGGACTGCAAATTTTTGCGCACGAGCGAAGCAAACGGAGCTTCCAAGTGGACCGGACTCGCTGAAATATCCAATTTGTGAAGGCGGCACGGGCTGGTGAAGAGGGCGAGGGGGTGGGTCCTGGTTCCTGGTCATGAATGCCAAGTAAGGCGGCTAAAGGAGTCGTCCTTGTCGTCAGTCGCCTTCAAAGTAAATCACTTGAGAGCGGACAGCAACGGAACGCGTTGAGCTGCTGCCATTTTGATTTGGCGCAAAAGACGCAAAAAGGTAACTAACAAAGGGCCAGCCAAGGACCTTGGGCACGGCACCTCTCTGTCAGCTCTGCCATTTTTTCGCCACAGACTTTTTGCTTGGACCGCACAATTTTTCTTACTTCTTCTGTAGATTTGCCTCAGCGTTGCGTTTGAAAAATTGGCTGCCGTTGGCTGAGTCTTTGCCTCTTTCGTTGTCACGTCACGTCAGGATGTCGGGAGACCACCTTGAGAAACGGAATGCACGGGGAGAAAAACTAACTGAAGTGTATGGAGAATTTTCTACAAGATAGTAGTTAAATTATGTTTATTAATGGAAATGAAATCGTGTAATAAATAAATCGAAACATAGGGGATTTTCCTACTGTTATATATCATAAAAGTATATTTTAAATTTTAACACCTTTGTGTTTTCTCAATAATAAAACTATAAATTCATAGAAATACGTATAACAATTATAAAGCTTTCCTCGACAGTGCACAGCCTTACACCTTGACGAACTATTTTGCTAACGCCATAATGATGATGTCACCTTCAGCAGACGTCACCTCCCATAATGATGAGCTCTCGGGTCTCAGCTCGGCTTGGGATTGGTCTAGTCCGGGGAAGTCTGGAATTGGGATGGATTTATTTGCGGCTGACGTTGCCCAACTTATCTCCATCATCACAGCGGCACAGATTGATCAACTAAAGCGGCGCTGTGCGGCGGTGCAAAACTTTTGCCCCGGCGCTTAATGAGCTTTTAATAAAAGTCAAGCCGGCTGCCGGCGAGCGGCCAAGGAATCCCCGTTCCAATTCGTTCTCCCCCTTCCGCCGCCTTCCTCTCGAAGCGGAAAGCGTGGAAAAATCCCAAGAAAAACCGGCCACGCACGGAGGCGGGCCTTGAGCCTTGAGCCTGTGCATTTGAGCGCAAAACTTATTTCTGTCACGGAAATTAAATTTGCTCGCTCAGGCGCCGCCGCAGGCACAAGTGGCATGGCATGGCGTGGCCTCTCCCGGCATGGAGTGAAGTGAAGGCCTCTGAGCACTTTGCCTAAATCATGCCCGACAGCTCCCATCCATGGCCGAAAGGGGGGGCCGGCTTCGGGGCTGCTTTGGGGCATGGGCAGCTGCCACGCCCCCGAAAAACTTCGCAATAACTTCCCACAGAAAGAGCCGGGCCACCCACCCGAAAGCAGCGCAAAACTGAGCAAAACTCATCCCCCCACTCGTGCTGCTAAGGCGACAATTATACGCTTTTAATCTCTTTTGAACGTCGCGAACGTGCCCAAAATTCTCAAAATCTTTTGCGAAAAGCAACCGAAACTTGGTAGCCGGAGCCAAAGGTGTCCGCCCCGCTGTATGTACATACACAGAGGGGGACCAGGCCAGGACGGAATAACTGCCTCAAATCCTTTGGAAAATCTTGGGCGAGAAGACTTTGACACCGACAGCGAAAAATAACAGAAATCTAACAAGGAGTCGCTGGAGATTGAAAGGAAATTTCCATTTTATTTCCACCTTAAAGGACGCTTTGTTGAGCTGTTAAAATTTAATTGAGAAACGCGAGAATCACTTTGGTTTGAAGCAGGGACGGTCATTATAAGTTAAATTATAAAAAATCAGCAAACTCTTCCACAAAACCAATCTTATATTATTCCTTTAATAGTAAGGAATTTAAATTATTTTTCAGATAGATCTAAAGGACGCTTACCAACTGATTTATGGTTTTTTGCATACATTATATTGTCAAAATAGTTTACCTTTATACAAAAATATTTAAAACTAAAAATTTGTAGTCTTTATTCTGTATTAGTTTGTAACCTGTCCGTATTAACCTCTAAAATTCTTTAACTAAATAATGTTGCAGTATATTTGTCACTCCAAAAGCAAATCAAACTTCAGTATGAACCAAAACCTGTCCAACAAAATAATTAACACGGCTTCGCAATAAACACAATACCTAAAGCCAAACAAGACATTTTAAGCCCGGCAATTTTGTGCCCAAATGTTTTCACGACCTGCAGCAGATTGAGTCTGACGCCCATTGTGGTCTTTGGTTTTTGGCCAACAGCACCGAAGCCCCTCATCGATGGCTATTCTATTGGCCCTATAAATTTGTACCTGGTCAATGGTCAGGGCTGCTGAGCTTGGCCAGGGCTTACAGCTCAATTCGCGTTAATTTCGCAAAACAGGAAAAAAAAAACGTTCACCGGCAGCAGGGAAATTTCTGATATACGCAACACTCTTGGCTGCTGGGCTCTGTGGTTTTCTGGCCAGAAGCAACAAACAACAGCAAGCGGCAGGCAGGCCAATAACAACAATAGGAGGGAAAACAACAACAACAACCAACGGCAGGGCACCAACAACTATTGTGTTGACAGGCGCGGCAATGCGACGCTGCCAACAAACAAACCGCGCTACAAACCGCGCTACAAAACTGCCGCAACAATGGGTTTCGTTGGCTTGAAGCAAAAATCAGGCGGCCAAAATCCAACAACGGGGCAGAAACTGTAATGACAATCGACAACAATTACAATCAAAAATGGCTGGGCATACCAACAGCAGAAATGCCAGCAGCCATTGGCCCACCGGGGCCATAATTACCTTTTTCGCCGCACAGAGGGCCCAGAGGGGGCTGGGGGGCGGTGTCCGGGACATGGTCCGGGGCGTGGCAGTCAGCGAGTGTCGCCCTTTTTAACATTTGTAATTTTTGATGTGTGCTGTCCAAACACAAGCCACACTTACATACAAAAAGGTTGGGTAATGAGTAACGAATAGAAATTTATTATTACTTAGACTTTTCCTAGGAAAATAGTTAAGAATAGTTAAACAAAAATATATATATAGAAAATAGAAAATTTTATTGTTAACATTTCTTTTAAAATAAATACACTTTTATTTATTAACAAAGCGCTTAACAAATGACTTCCAAAATATTCCACTTCCTACTTTTAGGCTCGCCTTTAAGAGGTTCAAAAACCTACAGATTTCCGTACAATTTATTTTGAAGACAGAATTTAGTTTGCTAAATATTTTATGTGATTTTTATAGACCCATTTTCAACGCGTCGACTAAGTGATACTACTGAATAAAACACAAGAGCATAAAATACAAGAGCATAAAACACGGAGCATTAATGGAGCGACAGGACGGCAGTGTTCTGACAGGCCGAAAGTTAACACCGATTTCCACTGTGTGGGTCAATTGCTGACCAAATATTTCGCTACATCGACGACAGGTCAGCAAGTTGATTGCATCATTTATTTTTCAATTACAACATTTGTTCCGGCCCCAGGAACAACAAGAACAACGGCAGGCAACATGCAAATTGGTGGAAAGAACAAAGAATAAAGAAAAACAATTGCACGGGCTAATTAAAAAATTTAATGAATAAATGAAAAATCACAAAACTCATTAGTCCGATTGCCAAATGACATAGACTCGATGACAATAACAACAGGGGGAATGGCACCGACAACAAGTTTATTTGACACGGAATGCCAGCAACAGCATAAACATGAGCATAAATAACGGCGGGGACAGCAATTACAAATGATGGCAATCGGAATGTACGGCAAAAAACAAAGGACCTAATTGATAGGTTGGGTCAACAATAACGCAAAAATAAAAGGCGAAACGAGAGACTCTACCATTGAAAACAACACTAAAGCCGACCCTTGCATGTCCCTTTAAATTCCAAGACTTAGTTTAATACAACTTTCTGGTTGATACAAAAAATTATACCGCTGCTGGTATATAATTTAAATTGTTAAATCAAATTCAGGGTAAAAACACGCAAGGTACTTTGCTTCCAGGAAATCGTACCGAGAAATTGAAAGTTGACCAAGTTTTCACCTCACATCATTATTTATTTATAACCTGATTTATGCAGAAGCCTCTGATTGAAGTTTCTCGGTAATTTAATGTAATTAAACGTAGTTACATATTTCACAAATTTCATTCCAACTGGAGAATTTTTAAATTGTCTGCAATTACATTTTAATTAACCTAATAAGCCTTTAATTTAAATTAGCAGGCAACTGTTGTGCTCGAAGATTAAAAGTAAAAATAAATACTTTTCATTGAAACAAAGGGCAGAAAGCTTATTAAATGTATTTATTATACAACAAATTGATTGTAATTCAAATTAATATTGCAATTAAAATCAGTTTACATATAGTAGGCATATTAAATGGAAATATTCAGTAGGAATATTGATATATTATATTTATTTCGTTATTCCAATCTTCTATTTTATTGAAAAACGTTTAATTTATATTTTGTGTACCATAAAGTTTTCCGATTCCTCACAGAATCCTCAAAACTTGGCCCACATTACGCCCTAGAAATCTGCACTCGCTGCGAGGGTATTTAGCACCGCGCTTGTCCAAGTCCTGATCCATCCTGACATGCCGGCAGTGGCAATCGCTTCATTCCAGGACCCCATCTCCGGACCCGACCTCCGGATCCCGATGCCACCAATCACACCCGAAATTCCCTGCAATGCTGCGCCTCTCGACGTCGATGTAGAGCTAACATGTCTATGCCTACATGCTAATATGTCTGACAGTTGGTTTCGATTTGGGTTCTGTCCTTGGTCCTTCGCTCTGCTCTCCTGCCACTGCCACTGCTGCTGCTGCTGCTGCTTATCCTGCCAGCTTAACTGTCATGCAACTACAGCATGGAACGCAAAGTATCCATGGGGTTTTTGGGGCGGGCTTCGATGGAGGCGAAGCCGAAACCGGAGCCGGATCCGGATGCGGCTGCGAATTTGCTGCGACCACCGAAGGACTCTATACAGGGGCCTTCTGTCCTTCTGGTGACAGCCAAGCGCCGTCCACATACCCCGACCCCCGTCGAATGCCGAACCAAAAAGGCGAAAAATAAATAAAATAGAATGCTAAAAATTCAATTTGCAAAACGTTATCCGTGGGATTTACATAAAGCAGTCATTTTGAAGTTATACGCATCCCCGAAACTTTTCCTCTTCGCCCCCGCCTTTCACACTCTGCTTCTTTTTAGAGGATTTTCTATATATCTAAGTGTGTATATATGGTATTTCTGGTATTTCTGTACAGAGAGATAAAAATTTAATTATAAATATTGGAATTTATAATTATTATTTTGTCATTTAAAAAAGAAATCGAATTAACGCTATTTGCTTGCCTAATAAATAATTTAGTTCAGAGAGAAAGTCACCTAAAATAATTTGGCATTCCATCGAATTCTTTGCTGTGTAGATTTTTGAACGTTCGACGGGGGAAACTTAACGCAGAGAGTGTTACCCTCGTTGAGGGCAAAGCCGCTGCCATGTCAATAACTTGGCTTGTATTAGTCATTTGAGCGCCTCCCCCAATTTGAATCATCCAGCTATCCAGGCTCTTCTCCTGTTTTCGCCGCCCTGCTCCCTTTCTCGTCCTGCGTAATTCGAAATTTTTTACTGCGAATAGACGATTGAGTTTGGGTTGCAAATGGAAAACCATCAAATTTATTGAAATCACTTGCTTCTGCTTCTGCTTCTGAGTCTCTGGCCGGGCTTAAATGTCCTGTGTCCTGGCTGCCGTCTGGGGCCGTATCAGTCGCATCCTTTGCTATTGTAAACATCAAATCACAGACAGTAAAACCTTAACACACTCCCCACGCACACCCATACGCACACGCACTCATCCCCCGGCTCGGGATCGGATACATTGAGACACGTTCTAAAGGATCCAGGATACCGCACACACACACACACGCACATAAACATAAACGTAAACGTAAACATAAACAGAGAGCGGGAGCGAGGCGCTGGCCCAAAATGCGTCTGGGCGAATGTCCTTTTCGGTCATGCGGGCAGAGCCATCTTTAGATCCATTTTCCTACCCAGCCAGCCTTTCACTCCAATCGTTCCATTCGTCAATCCCCGTCAGTGGTTGTCGATGCGCTGTAAATTCAGTTCAATTTTCTAAAAAGTTTTCGCCGAAATTGACTTCGGTTGTTATCTACAAGAGGAGGAAAGCAAAGGGAAAAAAAGGAAAAGTTGCAAAAAACAAGTCGAGTTTTGAGTACAATAAATAAGATGTAGAGGGGTTCAAAGTGCTGCTTTCGAATAAATAATGCCCAGCAGGGAGTGTTTTAAGGGACGAAGGAAATTATATTTATGAAACCAAATGTAAATGGTTTTAGTTTCAAATAAATGGGAAATGGGAAAGTTTAAAGTCATATTTAAATATCAACAAAGCTATTCTTAGTAACCTGAAAAATAAGTTAACTAGGAATGTTTCCTAGGATCAATAAATATTTCCCATAATATTATTTATCTTATCTTATTCACTGATTGAATAATGCGATATATACCCCCAACTGCCCCAACTGATGTGCTCGACTGACACATACCACTTATTTACTGAGTTCCGGAAACCACAGTCGCAGTGACAATCTTCCGCTTTCTTCGTCCTGTGCTCCATCTTCATTCGCCGTTTTCGTTTCCGGGCCATTTTCCGTGTGTCATTTTGCAAATGCTGTCAGTTGAAGAAGTGTCCGGGCGGAGAGATGGCGAGACGGCGACACAGATACAGATACAGATACAGACCGGGGGCAGGGTGCGGTCTGCGGATAAGGAATCAATAAACTTGGCCAGTGGTTAGCAGAAATCTTGAATACAAATATTTTACAATGTTTACAATGTGTGTCTTTGTGGAGTGCGGGCTGCCCTGTCTGCTTCACCTGGCTACCGCCTTTATCGTGCAATAAAAATTCAATTCAGTACAAAGCAGGACGACGACGAGAGGTGGTTGGTTGGTTGGGGAAAGGACCACAGCAATGATAGTTATGTAGGCGAAGGAGAAGGACTCCTCGAGTGAGGGTCCCAGCGCAGTGCTTAAATATTCACATATCGCAAATTCAATTGAACGCAACGCCCTGGATAACGCAGGGCACGGCCCCGGCTTGTGTCCTGGCAGCCACGCAATGCCAAGGATAAAACGGTGTTGACAACAACTATGGGAATACCAGCACACACACACAAGGAGGCGGGAGACCCAGACAACATCTACGAGAAACGTAACTTTTTATATGTTAAAAAGGATTTGCGGTTAAGCCGAACGGACAATGGCAAGGACTCGCACACGCAGCCCCCGCCTCCCCGGCAAACAGTGACTGCGAAAAGTCCCGCAACTGGTTGCATTTTTCCCCCACGGACAGCCGACAGTCCGATAGCATCTGCACATATCCCCCGGATGGAGACTGAGCCTCGAATGGTTGTGCCACTAATAGGGATCAACATTGGTCAGCCTCTTGAGACGTCCCTGCCACATCGCAGGTGCACGCAGCCGGCGGCTCCCTAAGTTTATCCTCGTTATCCACCCTGGGTTTTACCACTCCTCCTCCGGTGCTACTTGCGTCCTGTTGGGGTAGATTGTTTTGCTGTAAACAAGTTTCCATAAAGGGGTAAACAAGCTGGTAAAAACCGGCAGGAAATGTGCTGGAATTGGGAAACTATGATGGGAAAAGCGAATCAAAGCTGAAGGGATTTAGGGAGGCCTTCGGGGAAATGAAGGAACAGAAATAACCAGTGAGACTGTGGTGGAAGTTAATTATTTCATTATCTTTTGTTTCTCACCAATTATCCTAAAATTCAAGGGGTATCCTACTTTCGTCACTAAATTCCCTTCCTTCCTAGCCATTCCTGTGTTCTTTTTATCTTTTGCTAATAGAAAACGGGAAGTTATTACGTCTACGCCACGTATAGTAATTATTTTAAAAGCTAAAAATAATCGCTTCAAAGTGAATTAAATGAAAACTTCCAAAGACATTGCGTAAATCACACGTCCAAATGGGGCGTAAGTGTGGGTGACATGGTGACAGTAAAAGTGCTGCTGGTGCGTAAGCTGCACACTCTGAAATTCACTTAAGGATTCGCAGGCGAGGCTCGTAAAAGGCAGAAATCAAAAGGAAAACTTTTTCGTTGCCTGGGCTGAAAAATTTGCAGGGAACGTGACACGCGGAAGGAAGGCACTAATACGCCGACCCGAAGTGATTTTAACGCAATGCAAATGCCTCAAGGAGGTGTGAGGTGAGGTGGGTCACCGAAAGGAGGGGAGTGGTAAATTAATGGCGCTTAACTCCATGTTTACAAGACGAATGTGCACGGAGCAGCGGAACAGCGGAACAGCGATCCCGAGGCACAGCCACACGTGCTACTGCTGCAGACTCGTCTTCCTGCCGCCGCCGGCATCCTCCGGAGTCCTGTGACTGATGGCCGTATGCAAATGTCCTGATGACAGGCATCAGCAGGAGAGGCAGCCCTTCCTCCAATGAGCCACTGCGCGACACAGAGCCGATTAAAAGTTGCCATGCCAGCACAGTCACAACCCATCACATCGCATTCCGCGTTTCTCATTCGAATCATGCAAATCTATTTGCACAGGGATAGCATTAAATTAGAGTCAACTGCACAAAATAATGTCCTCTGGACTTCAAAGCACACGTAACTAATTAGAAAAAAATTAGAAGGAAACATTTTTTTTTGATTTTAGATATCAACAGAAGAAGAGGTAAAAAATTAATTCTGTTTACAAAAAAAAGCAACACAACTAGTGCAATTTCTTTACAAAGAACTATCATACTCAGTATGTGTTTTGCTTGGGGATTTTCCTTATTTTTCTTTCCAATTATAATAGACTTACAATTAAATGTTTTTCTGCAAGCTTTTTTTTGTAAAATAAGCCACTGGAAATACAACATTTTCTTGAAATTAAGACGTCATTCGACGTGAGCGGAAAACTTCTAGCATTAACTGCCCTTTTTCCTTAACCTGTTTTTATCCCTCACCCTGCTTTTCTGCCCCTGCTCTCAGCTATCCTGAAACTTTGCAAGCAGCCATTAGAATAAGTGCAATAATTATATCACTAATGCGCACTTACAACTGTTGACTTTTCGTCTTGGTGGCGGGCAGGGTCACGCCCCGTCCCTCGCGACACAGCAACTCCGATTTATTTATTGGCGGAGGAGTTTCCTGGGGGTCGGGAGATTTGGCTGAGGTGGAAGCCCGCAAGGTGAAATGCGTTATTTGAAAATTTATCGACGCTCCGGGAATGTTATTACGGTAAAATCAATAGCAAATATTGACAGACCCGAAAGCTGAGGTCAGGGCTGCTTTAAAGGGCGCCGGGCGCTGCGCCCAGTCCCCAAACCAATCCAATATTATCGCGATGTTTGATGAAAGGCACGTGACATTTAAATTTTTTATACACATCGTCCTGGCAGACGCATGATGACGGGGTTTTGAGTGCTTCAGGGGCTTGGGGGGGTACTTGTAGGTCGGTTGGGCACGAGGACGAAACAAATCAGAAGCGAAATGCTCTCGATACACAGAAATTTATACAGAAAAATCATTGGAGCGACTTCAATGAAGATGGCAATGATGGCAATGGCGATGATGATGGTGATGGTGATGATGATGGCGCTGGGCCGAATTGGGGCGTGGCGCGACCATGACTGATGGCAAATGCTGCAGTTGGGATATAGACAAATACAATGGGGACACACACAGGGGGTGTGGGTGCGGTGGGGGAGCTGGCTGTGTAGATAGCACATAACAAGCTCAATCAAAGACAAAAAGCAAAAAAAAAAAACATCAAATCAGCACACACACACACACACTCCCGCGCACAGGATATGCGGAGGCTGGGGGTGGGGTGTTCTGAAGGACGCACTACGATTGGATTTGTATTGATATAAATTGCTGGAGCGTCTAACGCGAATTACAGCTGCGAGGGCAGCAGGACGAGTTCGAGGACATCAACAATCATTGCCAGCGAAATGAAAATAAAGAAATAATCAAATCAAGCAGCATATTGATTGATTATGCACCATAAATAATGAATAAATATGAACTGAGGCAAAAACCAAAAATGTATTCAGGTCTATTCAGGACCAAAGTGCCGGGCAGAAAGGATTAGCCGGCGACGAGGGCCTTGTCCTTTTCAGGGACCTCCAACACCACACACCTCCAACTACACACACGCAACTTCAGGTGCCTCAGACAGCCTCCAGGACCTGGCCTCGGAAATCGTAATTTATTTGACATTGCGCATACGCCATGTGAGCCAAGTCAAACAGTGTGGAAACGGAGTTGGAGTTGCTTTAACGTAATGATTAATTGTTGTATTTGCCGAGTGTGTGTGTGTGTGTAAGGAAGTGAGAGCCGGCGTCTTTCTTATTTATTTAGAACGAAATTAATGTGTGTGAGGAGTATAAAAGAGTCCTTAGGCTGCATCATCATATGGGCTTTAGGGCAAGTGAAAGATAGCGACTTACAAAGTCATTTTAAGCTTTAAAACTACCTAAAGAAAAATCTAATTTTTTAACAAAAATTAAAGTAACATTATTTATTTTTCTCTTTGAATATCTTCCATACTTTATATATTTTTATTCCAGAGTATTTAGCTTTCTAGGTTCTGTGGCCCAAGTGCCACGTTCCTGAAGTGTTTAGTTTAAATTTATGTGTGCCAGCACAGCGATTTATATTTAATTAAATAAGCTGCTGCATGTGTGTATGCTGCTACAACAACTTACTATATAGTATGCTTATATGTTTGTTTTGCCTAAATCTAAATAGGAAATGCGATAAGTTATGTCTTAAAAGGGAAGACTGTCTAATTTCTTGGGGGCGTAATTTATGCATTAATTTATTCTTAAGAGAAAGACATCATCTGCTCCTATCTAAACAAGCTGTTGTTTATCACTTTTATATATGTTCGCCCCGCTCGAAATCTGATTAAATGGTGGCTAATCGAAAATGTATGAGTTATTTGCATAAATGATTAGCCACGAGACCAAATTATATCGCTGTGTTTAACTTCTTTTCTCGCCCCTTCTGGTCCTGTCAAATGAAAATGAAAACGTTGCGAAAAAATAAAGTAAGTACGAAGTGAAACGCGAAATTCCGGCACACGGAAAAGTTTCGGTGCAAATTTTTCGTGTATATTTTTTTCTGCGGATTGTTTTGTTTCCTTTCCGTTGGATCCTTTATGGTTCGTGGACTCCTGCTCCTCTGTATACATATATATATGTATATATACACGCGTATGAGTGAGTTTGGAATGCGGCAAATTGCTCCGAAACGAGCAGCAGCAACAACTGAGGTAGAGGGAGCGAGAGAGAGGAAGAGCGGGAAAAGCGAAAGGCAGCTGCGTTTTCCCCCGTGGACTGCAAGTTGGGTTGAAAATTAAATACCAATTTTTGGTACATGGCGCTGGCCCTTTGTTGTTCCCGGCACTTTTGCCTGCTGACTGGTTGCAACATTTCAAATAACATTTCAACTTTTCAGCACTCCTCGCGCCATCGTCAGCAGACAGAATTCTGCTTCGCCTGGTTTTCCCGCTTTTCCCACGCGCTCGCTCCTCTGCAGCGGCATTTATTTATTTGTATTTGTGCGCGCAGCTCAATTACGTTTAACGCTTTTGACGTTTTACAACATGGCCAATACCAGCACACACACGAGCACTCCCACTGGCTCACACGTACAGCGAGAGGGTCCAGTTGAGTCGCTGATTGCGGCGGACAGCAGGACCTGCCACCGTGCCCCTTCTTCCCCTTCGCACAAACCTTTTTGGAAATTGTTGGAATTTTTCAACCATGTTTCGTATTTCTGCTACACTCACCGATAGTTCTTCGATTTTGAGACACAAAACTGTGTGGCATATTAAGAAAATAAAAGCAGAAAGTAATTCTTAAAAATTATTATTTTTAATATAAAAATATACCTGGGTTTACTTAGAGATTGTTTGAATTGGACCCGCTTGATATAATCTCCAAGGAAATTAAAGTATCATCATTTAAAATATATCTGTATAAATAGTTACTTAATTTTATTGTAATTTTAATACTCAAGCCATACAAATCTGTATATTTTTTTAACAAATAGTAATAACATGAAAATAAAGTAAGAAAATATCACCATTTAATTTATAAAAAAAAATATATATTGCTACTAATTAATGAAGAATTATCTTCAGGGTATGACAAGTTCAGTTTGTATGAGATAGGTACATAAAATAATTAAAACATTTTTAAATGCGAATTTATAAGATTTCCTAATACTTAAATTCCTCTTTGAAGCTCTAATTAGTTGAACTATCAAGGGCATACCGAGCTCCTCCAGCGTACCTTACCCTTTTCTCTCAGTGCACTCGGTTGCGCTTAATTGGTTCTGTCAGCAGCAGCAAAGGCGGCAGCAGGAGCAGCAGGGGCAGATTAAAAAAGTTCTCCTAAAATAACATTAGCAGCATGTCCAATGCCAGAGGTTGGCAGGGAATCCAGGATCCTGGCGCTGTGACTGGGAATGGGACTGGAACTGGGCAGCAGGGAAAGAGTGGAATTTAAAGCATGTGCCCTGCCCTGGCTGCCGGAGCTGGGCAAACAATTTGCTTAGTTATTGATATGAGGGCAGCACAAGAAATCAAGAAAACGGGCAGACAGAGAACGAGAAAGAGATACCATCGAAGGGAAGAAGGAGACGGACGGCACTGCGGCACTTCATTTCCGGGCTTCCGTTCTTCTAATAATGAGAGTTTGCCCGTAATCTCGCGAAATGTACAATCAGGGGGCAGGAGTGGCCGGGACCCAGGATCCACGACCAGCAACTGGCACGTGAACAATGTGAGTATTTTTCGATTTGAAAGCTGGTCGAGGCAGCAATTCAGCGGGAGAGCGGGCTGGCGGGGAAGGAAAGAAAAGGAAAGACTTGAAGCCCCGGTCCTTGTGTCCTGTAAGTGCGCTCATTCGTATCAAAAAGAGTCACGTACAAATGGCAGCCATGGCAGCCAGACTCTGCTCTGCCTCGCCTCGTTCCATCCGCTTTACAGTTTTGCACTCAATTGCTTATGAAATTAATAGGATATGTCAGTGGTTAGTATTGACCGGAAGTAATACAATTGATAAGGATTATGGATGTCCAGCTCGGTGCTGCTGCCGCTCTGGCATGTGCGTGCCTGGATTCCTTAATATCCTGCCGAGAGCAGCCTGCAGCCTCCACTTGCCTCCGCCTTCTGTCACTCATCATCGGCTTGGCCAACCGGGCGTATGAGTGTTATTGACGTGTGTGTCCTGTCGGGTTCCTGTTTCCCAGTGGTTATTGGCTTAGCCGCAAATTAGCATATATAATGCAGCAGGCGGTCCGCCTCTGCAGGACCTCTGCGAACTCCGGGGCTCTCCCACGCCGGCACCCCCGCGGGACACCCGCACACACGCCATTGTTAAACACGGCGTATGAGCAATTATTAATTCAGAGTTTTCATTATGCTTGCAGCAAGCCACGCTTATTGTTCGGCCTGCTGCGGTCGCCGATGTTGTTTTTATTTAAATAATTTAATTGCTTTTCAATTTGTTTACAAGTTGAAAATGCAAATTTGCTGCCTAGGCCGCGGGGCAGTAAATTGACTGCGATTTAAGCGGCGCGTTAATCCTTTCCCCACGCAAATGAGTAGTCAGCGCAGTACAATGGAGAACAATTAAATAGTAAAGCAGTTTTATTGAAAGTGTTTAAAAGTTTGACTTATTGGTTTAAGTAAGCGATGTAGTTGATGCGTTAATTGATAGTCATGCCAAGGATTTATAGGAATTTTAGATGGTTTATATAATTAAATTATTTCCATGTTATTTAAGTGAGAGTCGATGAACCTATTTTACTGACTGTATTCATATTCATACCCGAAACATTTCAATATACTCACCGTGTGCTCCAAGCAAATACACCTACCCCATAATAAAATTAACATTTGCGTATATAAATTTAAACGCACATTATATACATACATATAAATGCATGTATACATGTATTTTTTAGTAAATAAATAATAATTGTTGCTCCTGTGGTCTCAGCATCGATTGATTTTCGGGGAGTTCCCCGCTAGCGGCGGCTACCAATAATATTTACATTCGCAATATCCACAGGCAGCCAGATTTCCATTGGCTGCTTACGTAACCACATTAGGCCAAAAGGCAGAGAGCCAAGTCAAAGCTGGGAGCCAATTCAATTTGTTTGTCTCACTATCAGACGAGCATCCGCTGACGCCGGCGCTTCCTCCAGCTGCTCTTCCTCGTCGTCATCCTCATCCTCATCCTGCACAGCGCCACAGTATATCCTTGACTATTCCCAAGCTGCAGCTGCAGCTGCTGGAGGAGATGCTCGGCTGCCGGAAATTATTATTGGTTTGTTAGAGTCGAGTTGCTGATCCAAAGATCCCAGTGGTAAACTCTCAGCGGCGCACTGATGAAGCTAACCAAAAAAGTTTCCCGGCTCCAGCTCTATATCGAACGGGGGCTCTGTTTCGTTTATTTTGTACCTGTTAGTTAGGGGATTATCATAGTTATTGTGGCCTGTTATAAGTTATAGAATATTTCGTTAACTTTTGAGCTAGGCAGAACCTTGGTTAAGGTTTTAAATTTTAAAGATTACTTCAAAACCTACCTACTTTATCTATCAACTTATATTCCTATTTTGCCACTTGTATTGTTTCAGATTTTTTTCGGTCCAGAGAATGGGTATTCTCCAGTCCGCATAAGTAGCTCCTGATAGAAATACATATATTTCCTCTTTTTCACAGCCAAGACGAAGTTAACTTTTGCCATCGCAACGCATTGCCCGGCCATTGTCTCTGGCTCCAGAGGAAAAACTTTGCTCATGAACTTAATGCCGGAGGTGCGGGGTGGCTGAGGAGCAGAAGGATACGCTGGGATGGAGCGATGGAGGTGCATAATGCGTGGCAGATTCCCAGGGGTGAAGTGTAGGGCACGGAGCGGGGAGCACGCATCCTGATGACTTTGGGCATTATTCTTAAATCCGATCCAATTAAAAAGCAGCCAACTTGCATATGCAATGCAATTTAATTAACGTCGCTGGGGGATTTTTGTTTACTGCCCTTTTTGCCACTGATCCACTCGGGCTCCTTTCTGCTGCCGCTGCTCTTCCTCCTCTGGTCAGCTTCGAAAAGCATATAAATATCCACTCAGACATCCGTGTGTGTGTGGCCAGCATATCCTTCATATCCTTCAGTTCATTATGCAACAATTATGCAGAGCAAAGCATGCGTTTAATCTTTTACCCAACACACGTACACGATACGTAACCGTCTCTCTCCCTCCCTTTTGGAATTTTCTGTGCGATTTAATACGCATTTAAATGCAAATTTATATACGAAATTATCTACGTGAAGAAATCTTCAGGTTTTAATAACATTTGCCCGAATCACCAACAATCATTCAGTAATAATATTTTAACCCATTTTTACCCGCCTTTCTGTGCGCTTGTGTAATGAAAGGAAAAATTAAAAAGGCAGTTTTAAGGATTTTAAGCGCAGCAAGGATGGGTTTTCATCTTGCCACAGCTTATTAAAATGAAATGCGTAATTTAATTGAGGTGATATTTTGCCACCAGCTTGAATTAAACTATATTTTTATAGCCAGGTATTGCCATTTTAATTTCAGTATTTTTTTTTTAAAGTTAAGTTCTATTCTTTATGTTTGTTTTGTTTATATATATAAAGAGAAGTGACAAACTAGAGTGAGACAAAGCTTGTTATTTGTTTCTAGGACAAACCAATCGAATTAATTGGAATATATTAATGTAAAATATTTATGTTAACAAAGAACTTTTGGTTAATGTGACAAGTTTAGTGCTATTCCAATTAATTCAGTGCAACATATTTGCCATTTATTAGCCTTTCCCTAATAAATTGCATTGAATATTAGACAACTAATTAAGAAAAAACGATAATTGACATTAAAGATGAACTAATTTACATTAGAATCAAGCCTTGCAAATTATTATAATTTTAGTTAATGGTTTGCAAAACAGTGAGGGAATCATTTGCGACCCTATAAACCATATATATTCCTGACCAGCATCAATAGTCGAGTTGATCTAACCATATCGGGTTGAAAAAACAAATTTTTAATTTTTAAGAAATTTTATAAAATGTACAAAAATTAAAAAAAAAAATTGCATTTCCTAAAATTGTAAATGCAGTATGCAGATTTATTAAACTGGAAAAAACTAGCTCAGAAAAGTTGTCCGAATAGAATTTAATGCTTCTTTTATGAAGTTATGACATTGTGAAGCTGTCATTTCCATTTTCGTTTTAATAAAATGCTAATAAATATATATGTACATTTTTGTTTGTATATTTCATTAAATTTTTATCCCGACTTTCGATTAAACAATTAACACACAAAAGGCTGAATATTCCGTAATTTCACCCATTCCACATTAATGAAAAATCATCATAATAAAATGGGAAAAGCGTAGGGACAAAGGATGAGGGATTGCACGGAGATGCAATAAAATTCATTAACCCGAACATAATTAAAATTGATAGACAACAAAGGCAGAGTTGACTCGAGGCGAACAGTTTATTAGTTCGCGCAGCGTTAATTGCATTTGTCGACCCAGTCGGCCAGTTGCCCTGGAGGGGCCCTCCCCCTGACCCAGGGGGAAGCCCCTTGCTTCCACGCCCACCGGAACGCCCATCACGTCCACGGGACAAGCGGGACAACAACAAAAACAGAAACGTGAACGAGATGAGACGGCCATAAATCGAAATCAAATCAAATGCCTGGCAATGTGGACTATAAAATACTTGCTGGAACATTTTTTTCTCTTATTGCTGCTACTGTTATTCCTTCTGACCACGCCCCCTCTCCACGCCTCGTGTTTTTTGGGCGGTTGGTGTCCCTCAGTGCTTCACTTCTCTTTTTTTTTTATTTCAACGACTGCCTCCCTTTATGAAAACGTCCACAACTTTATTTGTTTTCAATGACAATATTTTTGCAGGAAAAAATGTCTTTCCTTTGGTATACCCATTGTTGGGATAGTTTTGAGGGTATTTTCAATTTGTTATTAAATTTAATTATTAATAGGAATATGAATAAATTGTCCCTATATTGTTTAACTAAATATATATATTTAACCTTTCGAATAAGAACTCATTTTCAAATTTCATTCTCTTCTAAAAATCGGATATTTGTTTCCCCAATTCCTGCTTTATATTCTGCAATTATTTATATGGAAAATATATAGTACAAGCATTTCAACAATTAGCAATATTAATTTATTTTAATCTACAAAATCAGCAATGAATATTGCTAAAAGGTAAGCCAAAGTCCAAACCCTGAATGCAATATTGATGCTTGTCTTTCGTTGTTGTTCAACTCTGTGAAGAACATATCTGTGATACATTCGACTAAACTAGCCGAGAGTTGGGGGTTTATTTTCCTCTTATCCCCGGCCCAAAAGTGAATCGTTTTTTATTAGTTGAGGCAGCTTGCGTTGAATTGATTTGTTGTTATCGCATTGTTTGTGGGCTGTGGCCAAGTGGATAGATGGATATAGATGGCTAGATGTGGATGTGGATGTGGATGCGGATGGCCAAAGTGGCCGAAAGGATCCAGCCTCGACTCGTCTCGTCTCGCCTCTCGTTTAGGGACGTGTCATGTAGCAATCAAAATTGAAAATAAAAGGCAACAGCTGCGTTGTCAACAAAATAAATCAGCGGCAGCAATTTCATTATTTGACAGTAAACGCGATAAACTGTTTCGGCCTGCACTTGGAGCAGATGGCCGTCCCTTATTTTATAGTTCGGGGGGGAGGCCCACAAAAAAGTTCAAATTGTTTTCCTTCTGCTATTTTTCACAGTCGAATTCACATGCACGTACGACTGCGTACACAATTAGCAGCTTCCTCTCGGGTTATTTTATTAATTGAGCGGCAAAAAGTTTAACTGCCTCCCTTTTATAGCCGCACCTGATCCCTTTCACCTTGGTGCAGAGGAAAAAAAAAAAATAAAGGAATTACCCAAAGCCATATTGATTGCATTGTGGATTTATAGGATATAAGATACAAAAACTAATTTCTTATATTTCGTTATCTTATTAATTAATAATAATTAATAATTTTTTTGTTATCTTACTGATTGCCTTGATTGATGTACATTTAACTAACCGCTTTTTCCCAGCTCTTTTATTTAGTAGATAAACTTATAATAAATTACTCTTCACAGCTTCAAAATTACTTTCAGTGTAAAGGGAAATAGTTTTGCCGAGTGTTGTGGTTCCGTATCCTGGAGCCATGTCGACACACCGCTTTCAGCCCTAGGAGCAACAGGAAACTGAGTT